>JAMKCH010033978.1:0-28053 GCA_023653785.1 Ophioderma brevispina | reverse complement strand
TGTGCATGAACTAGCCCCCTTTGCGTTACATACCTTGATTATTCCAATGTATGTCACCAATGGATGTTCAAACTCGAATATTTAAACTTAAACTTCACTGAAATGTAACAAAAGTTATAGATATTTGAAAGCCAAGCTGTAAGGAATTTAATAGGCATGACACCTCATTTTTAGGGTGACATTGACAATACACAGGGGAAACATGTATTTTTTGATCACAAGGAATCTATAAAATGTATGCAATGCAAATTTTATAGTGTCAGTAGAAATCTTCTTATTACCCACCCATAATTTGGGCAAGATCAGATATGCGAACGAGTTGGGTAAAGTATTACAATGTACAGCGTTTTTAAGGCTTAGGGTGTTCAAAAAAAAAAAATCCTGTTGTTTCCATTAAACCAGTTGTTTAATTTAACAACATTAGCTCTACCCTCTACACAAATATAGATGCATTTTTGAATTCCTCATCAAATTTCCTTTCAGGAATATGTATAATTGGACCTTGATAGGGTAGTAATTTAAAAAGTTACAGCACAAATTGTGTGGCTTTTCTTTCAGGCAATGTTTTGTATGCTTTTATCTATATCTTACATTGTGAGATATAGAAAACGTGCATACTCAGATACAAAATGCGGCCATAAGTTCCATTAAGATATAACCACACCGCACTGTGGATAATCATAAAAGTTAAGTGGAATGTGTTAGCTTCATGTAGTACCAAATTTATAGCTATACACCCATTCGAAAAAAAACTTAACATTTCTGCAAAAATTCTAAAAATCAACAAATTCCATAGAGTTTCTAAGGTGCGCGCTCCTGCCACCACCCCTTGGCTGCCACTTTAAGTAGCTGTATCTGTACCTACTTTTTTGATGCCCAAAACAGTGTCCAAAAGCTTCCAAAATATTTTGAGAGCCACGTGGAACACTAACCAGTTAATGATTTATTGATCCCCAGAAAAATTCTAAAAACTCCTTATTTCTCGAGCTATCAGCTACCTTGCCGGTCTCCTAATTTTGATCGATCTCTCCTTTCTGTTTAACGCCGAACCATTATATGTGGATATTTACCAGTAAATTGACAAACAAGCTGTCGGATGACGACCGTACCTTAGCAAGGCGAGAAGTAGCAAGTCTTGATTTTTAAATATATACTTAATATAACCTGAGAAATAGCGCCAACGATACTAGTACAATTAACAAAATTCGGGATTCAAAGTGGAGTGTTCAGACCAGAGAAGATGGTCAGGAGCAGTGAACCTATCCGAAATGGAAGGCGGTTAATTGAGACATGGTTTGCAAGTAGCAAAGGTCCGATGGGAGCTAATTTAAAGGTGAGGGGCGCTAAATGGGATCTTCAAAAAAGCGGTAGTAAATATTTTCTATCCAGGTTCAGACTATAATTGTTATAAGTGTAAATTAGTGTAAAATTTGGTCATCTGTCTATAAGGATCAAGAAAAATCGGGATCTTGAGCATTGTTATTCCATGTCTCCTCTTAAACGTCCTGTTTATCCCTGGTGTTGAACGGGCACTGTTGGAATGTGTAGAGATCAGTGTGGGCACGGGTCACCATCTGCGTTCCCACATGTTCGCCAAGACTGGTTTATGTGTTTATTTAGAGATGTATATGCTCCATTTCATTAACCTCAACACGGCCGAGAGGCATTCAAAGCAAACGAAAACGTGAGAACCGGTCGGAAAATGCGTTTCGTTGCATCTGGCCGTCAACAACTATTTTGTCGCGCACAGACTTCATTGCGTTTCATTGCATCGGGGCCGTCCCGGAGACTGACGCGAGGTTCGTTGCATCTGGGCCGTTCTTCCCGGAGAATGACGCGATGCGTTTCGTGATCGGGGCCGGCTTCCCCGGAGACTGACGCGATGCGTTTGATGGCATCTCGGCCGTTATTGACCGGAAATGATGCGATGGTTTTGCTGCATTTGGGCCGTCTTCCCGCAGAAGGCGCAACTTGTTGTCATCAGGCGGGTGACACCTTGTACAAATGCCCATAGACAATTTCGATTCTCGATGGTGATAGCGCCACCATTTTCGATAAAGCTATTGGGTTAATTATGCCTAAACGTATTCCATGACGTAAACCGGAGCATGACGTGGCGTAACAGCGCCACGCACGACATGAGTAGCGTAATAGCGCCCCGCACGGCTGGCGAACTATAAGATACAAATTTCATGCAGTAGTGTGTTTTTATATTTTATTTATTATTTTTTATTTATTTACTGTTTTTATTGCATTTTCACGCGATGTTTTTCGTTGCACCTGGGCTCTTTACGGTAAATGGCGCGAGGTGTTCGTTGAGATTTGGGCGTCTTACGGAAAACATGGCGTGATGTGTTTCGTTGCATTTGGGCAGTTTACCGGCAAGGGAAAGATGGATGATGTTGTTTCGTTGCATCTGGGCCGTCTTCGGGAAAAATGGGCGAGATGGTTTCGTTGCATGTGGGCCGTTATTGACTTTACGCTACTAATTCCAGTTGTGCCGGGACAAGGAGAAAAACGGCCGATGATGCAATGAAACGCAAGCTTTGGCTCTCGTTGCATCGGGCCGTTAAAAATAAAATATAGATTTGCCCTTTTGCTTTGCATTTGGGCGTCGGACGGCAAAAACGACCGGTCCTGTAGGGTTAATTATCCTTATCGTACATGTTGCAGTTTTTGCTTGATAGAATTATCCATAACACAGACTCCCAATACGAAGATCTTGATGTCCGACTAGAAAGAAAAAACAACATCAAAAGATAGTGCTTCTGCTCATGGTGATCCCCAAAAATTTTACAAACAAACACATGTGTTGTACGGAGCGGAGCTAACAAGATCGAGTACAACAGCAGATTATTTTACGATTGTTTATGCAAATCACCCACTGAGTATCGCGCCAAAAAGGCTGGGGTTCCCGTGGGGATTGCCCATTTAGCGGACGACCCGGGAGTAAACATAGGTGGGAGATCACTGGGGGGCCACGATAACTTTTCACCTGCTTTGTTTTTATGGATTTTGATGTCATAAAACAGATTGGCAGTCAGTCAATTAAATGCATCATTTATTAATATTAATATAAATCCTCCGTTTTCCATATAAACAAAAATTTATTAAACACATTGGTCATAGGTTACTTTTTAAGTTTAAAAACCAAGTGAGAGACCAATTGGTCTCCTTTGGAACTAGAAGAGAAGGGCGAGATAGGCCACGTGTATCTGTTCGTCTCGGAGGCCAAGGATCATACGGTTCCACAGAAAACTAATGGGGTGGGTGTAGGAGGGTCCATCAAGTGCCAAATTGTGAAAGCACGATTTCAATACGGAATAATCGCAATCTCATCATAGTCCGCAGTTCACACTCCATAGAAAAACGTTCTACAATTTGGCACTCGCCAGTGGTGGTAGCTGGGCCGGGCTATATCAACTTTGATTGATTAGTGGATCAAAGGTCATCGGGAATCATTCAAGGTCAAAGGAGGTCAATGGGTAATATGGTTTTTCGGAGGGGCCCGACCGAGGGTGTCGAACGTTCCCATAAAACTTGGTGAGGTGGGTGGGGCCCCCCTTCGACCGTCGAACGAAAAAGCCCCCCCCCCTATTGTCTATGTGGATCAAAGGTCATCAGGGGGGGTTATTCAAAGGGTCAAGGAGGTAAATGGGTAAATAAACATTGGTGTATGGTACATGGAAACTTGGAGGTGGGGTTGAATGTGATGCCGAAAATTTTAAAGGTCACAAAATAGGGGTATTCGGGTGACATTCAAGGTCAAAGGAGGTAAAGTGTTCTCGGAGACCGAGAGTCACACGTTTCCTTGAAACTTGGTGGGTGGGTGCTTCTTGACCGCCTGAAAACGATGTGTATTGTTTGTGGATCAAAGGTCATCAGGGTCAATTCAAGGTCAAAGGAGGTCAAATGAGGTTAAACGTTGTGATATACACAGAAATTGGAAGAGTGGGTTCGATTGGGGTTTTTTTTTTTTGATGCCAAAAATGTTAAAGGTCATGAAAAAATCTAGATATTAATACAAGTGGTCCGTTCTGTCTGTATGGTGTCTGACTGAATCTATTTTCTCGGAGCACCCGAGGAATTGGTGGGTGGAGTGGTTGATTGAACGCGTGCCATTGACCGAAAGAAGAGCGGAGTTTGTATTGGGTTAGTGGATCAAAGTCATCAGGGGTCAATTTGAGGTCCAAAACAAGGTCAAATGGACCGCGTCCATTTTCTCAGAGACCGATGGTGAAAACTTGGGGGTGGGCCTTGACCCGTCCGGAAAAAATACTGAGATGTAGTGGTTAGTGGATACTTGGAAATGTGGATGAAACTTGGGGGGATGGGTCGGTTTTTGGTGCCAAAAATTTTTAGGTCAGGACAAGGTCATTAGGGGTCATTCAGGTCAAATGAGGTTAAATGTTTGTTTCTCGGAGCCCGAGGGTCGCAGTTCCTGAAACTTGGTGGGTGGGTGCCCACATGACCGTCAGAAGACCGGGTGTATTGTTTAGTGGATCCAAAGGTAATCAGGGGGTTACATTAAGGTAATTAAGGTCAATGGGGTAAACAAATGTGTATGGACAGTGAACTTGGGAGAGGGGGCGGTTTTTTCGGCTTTTTGGAACCGAAAAAAAATTTTGAAGGTAAGGACAAGGCATTGGGGTCATTACAAGGTCAAATGAGGTTAAACGTTTGTTTCTCGGGATTAAAGGTCGCACGTTCCTGAAAACTTGGTGGGTGGGTGCCCATTGACCGTCCGAAGACCGAGATTGTATTGGTTAGGGATCAAAGGTATTAAAGGTGCACATGGGTCAAATGGATAAAATGGCTGTATGGACATGAAACTTGGAGAAGTGGGGTCGAATGTTGACGCCAAAAATCTTAAAGGGCAAAAACAGGTCATCAGGGGTCATTCAAGGTTGTATGAACTTGGGGCAGGGTCTATTGTTGATGCCAAAATTTGTAAAGGTCACGAAAAGGTCATCAGGGTCATTCAAGGGGGATCAAATGGGGTAACATTGGTGTATGGACTTGAAATGGAAGGTGGGGTCGATTGTGGATGACGAATATTGTAAAGTCACAACAAGGTCATCAGGGTCATTCAAGGTAATGGGGTAAAATGAATGTATGGACATGAAAAAGACAAAATTCGGTGGGCAGGGTTGATGTTGATTGTTAAAGGTACACCAAGGTCATCAGGGGTTATTCAAGGTCAAAGGAGGTTCATCAAATGGGGGAGTAAACTTTGATGATGGACATGAAACTTGGCGGAGGGGTCGATTGTTAATGCGAAAATTTTAAAAAGGCACAAACAAAGTCATTAGGGTCATTCAAGGTCAATAGGAACCACAAAACTCAAGGGATGATCCAAAACTTAATACAATATGCATTCCCTAACCATCCCAATTGATGGGTTACTGGCAGCATCTGATTGCACTCGTTTCTTTTTACGTCTGGCAGGGACGAGGCAAGTGTAGAAAAGCCGCCAATCTGCCTTCGAGCGCCGTAATGGTTTAACGAAAGAAAAATTCCATAAAGATTATTCATCTAAGGTCATGTGTCCATGAACTCACGCCCCCTTTTGCGTCCCCTTTACATACCTTATTATTCAATGTATGTCACCAATTGATGTTCAAAATCGGAATATTTCACTTAAAACATCACTGAAATGTAACCAAAAGTATATATATTCGCAAAGCCAAGCTGTAAAGGAATCTAAATATGTGCATTGCAACTCATTATATAGGCGTGACCTTGAAAATTACCACAGGTGAACCATGTATTTTTGATCAAAATGAAAGAACTTAGGCAATCAAATTTTTCAGTGTCATTAAAATCTTCTTATTACCACATAATTTGGTGCAACGATAGACCCCCCCCCACCCCGAGATGCTAACAGAGTGTGGGTAAAGTATTAATGTACAGCGTTTTTAAGGTATAGGGTGTTCCAAAACAAATCCTGTTGTGTCCCCCCCCCCAATTAAAACCAGTTTTTAATTTAACAAAATTAGCTCTACCACTATACACAAATATTAGACGGACCATTTCTTGAATCCTCATAAATTTCCTTCAGAAATGTATAACATTGACCTTGATAGTGTTAGTAATTAAAAAGTTACAGCAAAAATGTTTTGCTTTTCTTCAGCAATGTTTTGTATGCATTTTCTATTCTTACATTGTGAGAATAGGAAAACGTGAATTACTCAGATCAAAATGGGCATAAGTTCCTTTAGATATAACCACACACACTGTTTAATCATATAATGTTAAGTGGAAGTGTTGCTTTCATCTGAGTACCAATTTATAGCAATAACCCCAATTCGACAAAAAAACTACACATTTCTGCAAAAATTCTACAAAATTAAAACAATTCCCATAGATGTTCTAAGGTGGCGCCGCTTCATGACCACCCTTGGCTTCCACTTTAAAGTAGCTGTATCCTGGTACCTCACTATAAGTAGACAATGAAACTTTGCAGGAATATTTAGCATATTAATACAGCTTTTAAAATGACAACTAATTTGTTAAGGATAGCTTTGTGGCCATGTTTTTTATACTGGGCACCAATATTTTTTTTGGGTGGATATGTTACATTTGATGCATCGTTGGCCTTTAAAGGCCTTGTAGTTTGAAATCTAATGTCCAGCATCTCCATTTTGGTTTTTTTTATCCTCAATTCCTTGAATGATGGTATTATTGTCATCGATGAGCGGCGTTTGTTTTAATATGTCGGCCTGTATTGCGAAAACTAGCTCGGCCCGTTTATGTCCGGTTTTCCCCCACAATTCGGCAAATTGTTCTCGAGGTAGTGGGGCCTTTCGCGTAGGTTTTATTTTTTGGAATTTTGTGACGGAAGGCAATTTGGGTGACCTTTTGTATCTTTTTGTCAAGTTTTGGACCATCACTGATGCCATTGCTGTGTTTTCTTCACTGAATGCTATAGGTTTTGGTTTATGTGTGCACCTATGTAACCGTCTAGTGGGAGTCTTCGCGAATTGAAATGGTGATCGTCGTTACCAACGTACCTATCTTACAGGGCTTACCAGGGATGAGGTCCAAAAACAGGTGCGAGTCATTTGACTTGAGTAGATTTAGTGTAACACAAATTTCCCTAGATGAAGGTCGCCCGATATTATAGAGATGAACCAAAGAAGTTGGTTTACTTGAGATAAGACTTCAGTTATGGTAATAATAGGGGTATTTTGCAACCAAGTCTGCAAAAGAATTTTCAGCAAAAGTATAATTGATTACTTTAGAAAGCAAAACTAAAATATTAAGTCCGTACTTAGCATTGGTCTAGGGGTATTCGTCCTTTGCGAGGCAGCCTTGTTTCCCATTATGGCATTATATGACTATGCATATGGGTTGAAAAAAGTTGGGGGGTTGGTTGTGGTTTCGACGGACCAAAGTTTAGAATTTTTAGTTTATGGTGTATTGGTTATATTTTTGGCGGTCTTGAGAAACAATTTGGTGTACGCTGAGCAAACTTATCTGGTTGTCATTATTAAGTTCTTCTTTGGCTGTTTTCGATACAAGGACATTGCTGCAAATGTATGACCATATGGCCCAGCGTGGCGTTATCTAACGATGTACACGACGTTGGACCGTTTTAAGGCACCTTGAAACTCGTTGAAAGACAGGTCTGGAATTTATAAGTGGTCCTGAACAGTGAAGGCACTTTATATATTAGGTTTTCTAGTATAAATATTACGATCCTAAAATATGATAAACCAAAAGTGAAAAACTCTTGAAAACCAGTTCTGGAATTTCTAAGTGGTCTGAAGTTGAGCAATGTAATATGGTTTTCTGATATAAATATTCGATCCTATACAATGATAAAAAAAGGGAGTATTCACTTGCAACGTGGGCATACTTCGGAATATTTTTAATAACCTTACCTGGGTACTATATGCTATTGCGAAGGTGGGGACGACTAAACACGATTGCCTTTACTTTTGACGGTTTGATATTTGTGTCGACGGTGCTTCAATACATGATCTGGCCTTACATTCGACTTTACCTTTTATATCCCGCTTCGTTGAAAAGCGCGAAAATGTTGAAATAAGTGGCGGTAAGCATAACAATACTTAGTGGAAATCTTTGGAACAAGGAGTTTACTACGCATGCGCACGCATCCCGTGCCCGCGGCGCCCGCGCAGCCAACGCCCTGCCGGACGCAGAGAGTGTATGTACCTCCAGCACGGTGTGCCTTCTGGCCGGTGATCGCAAGTCGTATCTGTAAAAAGGTTCAACAGATCAGCGAAAATTGTCAATAATAATACCTCTTTTTGATAGAGGGATATTCCCGCAAAGTGGCCGAAACATACGAAAATTATAGAGAATTTAAAAAAAACCCGTTAAAACCCGACAATTGCTTGCTAACAGGAGTAAGGACACATCTGATATCCTTATGATCGTGTGCAAACCAAGCGTCAATGTATTGCTGTAAAAGAGATGAATACGATTTTTATCTGGCTTGCTGCATTACAGATCATTGTAAGGCATGGCCGTGGTGTAACTGGATGTGAATGTAAACCGTTTAGTGAACCATTTGCCGATATTACCTTCACACGTAGTCAAAAGAAACCACTGACCCAAGTCTCATATTTGAGTATATAATCAGAGTGGCCTCAATGAACCTATATGGTCTTTGACCCCCATTTGTCAATCTCATAATAAAACACTTCGTGAAACTAAAAATGCTTTATGAAAAACTAAAGGAACCACTGGTCAAGGACTCTACTGATATGCGCAGAATGGCACAATATGAGACCTATTGCCCTTTTTGACCTCTAATGGCCCATAGTGACCTTTGACCCCATTGGTCAAAATGACCTATATTACTAAAAAGAAATCAACTTTGTGGGATGTGGGTTTGTCCGGCTATGTGTTTCACAGTCCTTTTACATACGGATAGAATTTTGGTGTGGTGGTAGAGCCCCGACGTACGAGGTTTTGTGGTCACGATTTGGAGGGGTCATTTTTGGGGGTTTTAAAGGTCATAAGGGGTGTCGTTAGTTTTCGGTTAACTTAACCGTGCTTTGAGTATGGATATGAGTTTTTGGTTTGGTGGTGGTTTCGCCGTACCAAGTTTTATGGTCACATTTCACATTTTCGAGGGGTCATTTTGGGTCAAAAGGTCATTCAGGGGTGACATAGAAATGATGGATGGTGTTGTTGAGATAAAATTAAACGTATAACAAGTAAGCAAATAAGTAAAACACTTCTTAGGCAAAAAAGAAATTATAGTCTGTGGTTTATGGCCAGTTTTTCTCCCGACTTTCGGATGGGACCAGCACAGCAATATTTTATTTAACCTTTTAAAACTGCTATTATAGACTTGTGTCGTCTTAAAGTGTTAACAAATTAACTCCAGTGGTGCAAAGGGAAGACCTTACAGATAATGAACCTGTTGTGATTTGCTGTTTGCTTTTTCAAGATTGCTCCTATTAGTGCTATTAGTGCAAAAGGGTTTAGTTATAATTTTTTAGTGCTGGTTGTGGATTTGTTTCCCACTGGAACGATCCCTAAACGGGGTCTGTAGACGGCGGAGTGTCAATTTTTTTTCGGGAAGCCCTTTTTTTTAGAGCTCTATCTCATGGTGCAGTTCATATGTTGGTAGATGGCTCGTTTTCAAGTTAGGAGCCTTTAAAGTGACTTTTACTTCGACTTTCTTTCAATATTTTTTTTTTTTTTTTAAAAAATTCAAATGGACTAAGTTCCTTTGACAGTTCCTTAAATGGGGTGCCTTCATACGGCCGGAGCCCTGTCAATTTTTTTGGGACGTGCTTTATTTTAAGAGCTCTATCTCATGATGCAGTTCATAACTATGTAGGTGGGTTCGTTTTCAAGGTTCACGAACCTAAAGTTGATTTTATTAAACCTTTTTCAGTCATTCTTTGAAAAAAAATCCAAATGGACTAAGTTCCTACTGACAGTCCTTAAATGTGGAAGCTTTCAATTGATCTTAAGACAATACCATTGGCTGTATCCCTTTGAGGAGGGTATTACATCTGAAATGCTCGCTAGTTTTTTTTAGAAAATTCCCTTGATTCTAATCAAATCCCGATTCCAAGATCAAATCTCCTGATTCCAAAATCTCAAAATGTTGCAGCTCGTCAAAGGTCTCCAGGGGTCATTTTTGGGTACAATTAGCTGTGCTTTGACCTATGGATATGAGTTTTGGTATGTATGTGGTAGAGTTCGCCGTACAAGTTTTTTTGTTGTTTGGCATGTTTTCGAGGGGGTCATTTTGGGGTGAAGGTAATCCAAGGGGTCGTTTCGGCGTATCGCTGTAAAGTGGCTGTGGCTTTAAGTATGATATGAGTTTTGGTAGGGTGGTAAAGTTTGCATACTGCGTTTTGTGGTCATGTTTTTGAGGGTCATTTTGGGGTCCAAAGGGCATCAGGTCGTTATCGGTAACGGGCCGATTGCTTTGACGTGATGGCTATGAGTTTGCTATGTGTAGAGTTTGCCGTACCACTGTTGTGGTCACATTTTCGACGGGGTCCTTCTTGGGGTCGAATGTCACGTAGGGGTAATTTGGCAACTTGGCTGTGTTTTCAACCCATCTGACGTATGGATATTAAACACCCAGGGTGCTAATTAGGTCGAATACAGTACTGGTTTCTGTTCTGACAAAACATTCCAGATACTCATCTAACGGGTATCCAGCTAGCGAAGACCACGCGCAGCGGCGGGGCTCCACACTAGTATATACAACTTCTGCAAATAAATTTACAGTGCACCACCAAACCTGCTCAAAGGAACTTGTGGGACTCATATAGTAGTACCAGTTTGACTCTATCACCTAAATGACTTTGCCACGTCAAACCTTTTGCCACACCATTTTTATACCGGTGGTCTGTCTGTCACGTGTGGTATGACTGCAATGTTTCTCTGACACGGGGAGGATTGACCTTCCTGCAACTTGGTGGAGGCGGTGCCCCTTGACCTTACGAAACCGAGTCTGTAGGAAGTTTAGTGGATCAAAGGTCATCAGGGTGGGGGGCATTCAAAGTCAAAGGAGCTCCAATGGGGTTATTGGGGTGTAAACTTTGGTATTAATGCGAGGATTGGTGGGCGGGGGCGATGTTGATGTGAAAATTTTAAAGGTCATGGCAAGGTCATTCAGGGGTCATTCCAAGGTCAAAGGAACCGCAAAACACAGGGTCATTCAAGCCAGGTGATCGCAAAACAAAAGTGATAGCCAAATCCGAGGATCGCCAGTAAAAATAATATTAACAACCCCCCCCCCCCCCCATTCCAACGGTCCAGAACTTTATGGTGCATGGACAGAATGACCTTCTTATGGCCCATATGCCCTTTTTGAACGCAATGACCCTAATTGACTTTGACCCCAAAATATCTAAAAATTCTTCCAAGTTAAGGTGTTATACACCAAACTGCCAAGCTAACCCACTAGCCCAAGACCCGTGGGCTATATGTCAATTGGACACTGTAAGACCCTACATGACCTTGACCCACACCAGCTACACATCCATAAACCATCCCAATTGAGGATTACTGCATCATTGATTCATCGTTTAAATAGTTCTTTACCTTTCAATTCTGTAGTAAAAGAAATTTATTTATGGCATGCTAATTACTATTGCTCATTAAGCATCAATTAGTCAGGGGGGATGATGTGCGGGGAGGACCCCTGTGGCGGAGGAGGTGTGTTTGCAGGTAGTGATATATTGATTAGAGAATTAACACAACAAATTCAAAGGGGCTCCTTATATAGCTCTATGGTATTACTGATATTAACTCAAAATTAACAGTCTCCAATTCACATAATTAATTTTTATAGTCTGATTAATTCGGCCTAATTAGTTCTCAAACTTACTAATATTGCTGACAATCGCGCAGTGAAGAATTCCTACATTCAATACATCGACTATAGTTCACCTCACCAAAAGGCCAGTTTTTGATAAATTTGTCTATAGATTCAGGTCACCAATTAAATCATATAATTAGTCCTTTTTTACATTAGCCTTTCCGGGTTCCACGCGGGGGGGGATGGCAGTGGACTGGTGTTAGTACCATTTGGTTTCAGATGGAGAAAAACCTTATGTATTAGTGAATTTCCCAATTTTGCCAGATTCTCATGTCTCAAGAATGCAGGTTAATGGACTAAAATTGGCGTCACTTAAGAAATTATTCAAATTACAAAAAAAAAAAAAAAATATTTTGAGGGGAAAAATTACTTCATAGTACATTTTTAATGTTTTTAAAGAGAAATAGAGCAACAGGCTTTAGAAAGGTGCTGTCTTGGACACCTGTATATAAAACTAATACTTAAACTAAGGGAGGATATTTGTGCTCTGTGTTCAACAAAGTGTAAAATCAATCAGAATTTAATCAGTCAACCTTTACTCGGTTATATCTTGCATTTAGCAATAACTAATTGGACAAGATTTTTTTTTGTGAAAATTGAACATGCATTTTTGACCACCCTGTAGTACACATGAATAGCGGGGGTGCCCCACCACAACAAGTTATATGGTCGTTGGCGTAATTGCAGCAGAACTATACAAAACGTGTCAGGAAAATTTTATCTGCACTCTACCACCCACCCCCCCACCCAGCTTCAGCAAGCCATTAGTTAATTCATTATTTCTTACTCATTTTACTGTTACACCCTTGTATAGCACATGCGTCACCCTGTTATAACACATGAGTCACCCTGTATATGAGATTCATTTACTTAATTGCACTTGCCATGGCATATACTTCCAGAATATATTTACTTTATAGCTTCCAAGGAAACTTCAACTTACATGCAATATTAAAGAAAGAAAGACTGTATTTTCCCAAATTTTGCACTGTAACACAATTGTGGGGGTTTCCCCCAGGTATTAAAAAAACATGGCCTTGTGTTGTTTTTAAAAATAAAATCAAAACAACAGCATGAAACCAAAAACGTAACAGCACCACCATTTTTGGAGGCGAGTTCAAAACGTGTGACCCTACGTGACCTTGACCCAAAATAATTATCTAAACATTCTTCCAAGTTAAGGTGTATAGCCACCAAACTTGCCTCCTCAAGATAACCACTAGCCAAGACCCGTGGGCTATATGTCAATGGACCTGTAAGACCCCTCATGACCTTTGACCCCACAACTACACATTCCCTAACATCCAAAGTGATGGATTACTGCATCATTGATGCACTCGTTTAAATAGATTCTGACTTCCAATTCACGTAGTAAAAGAATTATTTTCATTCATGCTAATTACTACATAGCTGATTAGTGCATAATTAGTCAGGGTGGATGATGTTGGCGGAGGAGGATGTGCGGAGGAGGGGTGTTTTGAATTTTGTAGTGATAGTATTGATTAGAGAATTAACAACACCAAATTCAAAGGGACTCCTTAGTATTGCTCTATTTATATCGGATATTCAATCAAAATACAGTCTCAATTAACATAATTAATTTTATAGGTGATAATTAGGCCAATAGTTCTCAAACTTACTAATATCGTGCTGCAATCGCGCAGTGCAAGAATTCCTACATTCAATACATCGAATCTAGTTCAAATACAAAAGGCCAGTTATTTGATAATTTGTTCTACTAGAGTAAGTTCAAAAAAATTAAATATATTAATGAGTAATTGTTTAAATTAGCATTTCAAAGTGTCCAAAGGGGGAAGTTGGGACGGGACTGTGTTTGTTAGTACATTTTTTTCGATGTTGAGAAAAACTTATGTATAGTGAATTGCCAATTTCTGCCAGGATTACTATGTCTCAAGAATGCAGGGACATGGACTAAAATTGGGGCTTAACTTAGAAAGTATTCAATTTACAAAAAAAAAAAAAAAAAATATTGAGGGGAATTAATCATAGTACAATTTTACTTTTTTAACAGAGAAATAGAGAAAAGGCCTTAGATTGTGCTGTCTGGACACCCTTGTATATAAAGAATAATACTTAATTAAGGGATATTTGCTGCTATGGTTCAACAAAAGTGTGTTAAATTCAATCAGATAAATAATCAGTCAACCTTTACTCCTCCGTTAATCTTGATTTAGCACAATCTAATGGACAAAAGATTTTTTTTTTGTGAAAATTGAACATGCTTTTGACAACCTGTATGTACACATGAATAGCGGCCACACGACAAAAGTTATATGGGTGCGTTGGGGAGGTAATTGGCCGAAACTAGACAAAACGTTGTCAGAAAAGTTATCTGCACTTCATCATTTGCAGCCAGCTCATTAGTTAATTCATATTCTACACTCATTTTACTTGTGACCACCCTGTTATAGCGGACAGGGTCACCCTGTATAGCACCTATGAGTCACCCTGTATATGTAAGATTCATTTACTAGACTTGCACTTGCCATGGCATATACTTTCAGAATATATACTTTTATTGCTTCCAATGTAAACTTCACTTAATATACTGCAATATCTAAAGAAAGATGTAATTTTCCCAAATTTTGCAATTGTAAAATTTAAAAAACTAAAAAATTAAAAAAAAAAAATGTGTTGTTTTTTAAAAATAAAATCAAAACCAACAGCATGAAACCAAAAAACGTAACAGCACACCCTTTTTGCGGGAGGCGAGGTCAAAACGTACTGGACCCTATTACTCTATGCTACTTCAGATTCATTAATTTTCATACATAAATAATTTTTACTGTTAAATAATAGTTTCTCTACATTGTTCAAAAACAACTACCTTTGCCTCTGCTATTTAGCAGAGGAAGTTTGAGATAATGACCGTCCATTATAAATTGTAGGGGTGGATCAACTCAGTATGTTGAATAAAGCATACAATATTCCATACCATAACAGTAAATACTTCAATAAAAAAAAAACGTTCTGGAAAGGATGCAATTTTAACTGAAAATAAACACTTGAGATGGCAAATGCAATAAAATGTTCCAATGCCAATATTTTCCAATATTTGTCAAATGTCATCACTTTGTTTATGACCCATCTGAAGATTTTAAAATATCATGAGTTCTGGATGACATTTTATTTCACTGGGGGACCTCAATGTCCTGGAGAGGACACAAGTTTGTAAAACGAAAAAAAAAAACCCTTTTACAAGAATGCTTATAACTTTTACATTTTAATTATAGGTCAAACTTTGCAAAGAAGTTTCATACTGTTGTTACACTGGTCATTACCTTACAGTAGTAAGAGAATTCAAATTAAAAATGTGAATGAGAATCCAAATTCTGTTAAAAATGCACACCCAAAATTAAACACCCCAAACAATTGTATTTTGAATGTTATGAAAATGCAAGAGTAGGCTGGTCTTGATAGGGTCCATGAAACAAAACCAACCAAGCTAAATATGATGCTAATGTTGCAACCCCCCCCCCCCCCCAAAATAGGGGGTGACATTCCATTTTTACCAATCTTTCCACATAAAATTTTAGACCCGTTTTATACCTCTAAACTTAAAAATTGTATTATTGACCCAAAAATTTGTAAAAGTGCAGGGTCCAAAATACTCTTTATTTTCTTCCCAGGTATTGTCCTCATCTCCCCAGCCTTTCCATTCGTATTTCAAGGAAGTAATTTCTGCGTTTTCCTTCTCTGACACACGCAGTCACCACCCTCTCCACTATTATACACATTGTTGCGTTTCCTCTGACACCAACTTTTTAGACCCGTTTTATACCCGCTAAACTTAAAGCGTATATGACACAAAAAATTTGGTCTAATACGTGCAGGGTCAAATACTCCTTTCTTCTTCCAGGTATTGGTCTCATCTCCCCAGCCTTCCATTCTATTTCAAGAGTAATTCCGTTTCCTTCTTCTTACACATGCATGTCCACCACCCTCTCCACTATATACACAAATTGTTTGCGTTTCTCTGACGCTTTTCTTTTGGGTTGGTTCAACCGGTGAATCAGCAGGTAGTGCTGTGGCGTGTGGTGTTACGGCGTGCGGTGGTTGGGTGCGGTGGTGTGGGCCAGTGGTGCAGCCTGCAGGTGGTGCGGCCTGTAGTACTGCAGCAGGCTGTAGTACTGCAGCCTGTGGTGATGCGATAAGGGCGCTGAGGGCAGGTGGCGCTGTGGTTGGTTGCTGTTAGTGGTGTGGATGGCACTGTGAGTGTGTGGTTGTTGGGGCTGGTGTGGTAGTGTTGGCATGGTCAGCAGTTGGTCTTTGAGAGTGGGGTGGTGGCAAAATTAGTGACGGGTGCAGTGTCTTTGGCGTTTCCAAATAAACTGAGGTACTGGTCGTTTTACTTCAGGTACTGTCAAAGAAGAAAAGATGTGCTAAGCCGGCAGAAAACACAAAAAAATTAAAGCACAGCCATATATGTGCTATACAAAAAAGAATGACATATCTTCAACCTTACAATATAATGGCTAACTTTATATTGCTACCTCAGTTTGTTTAAGTATTGAAATCCGCAGATTTCTGATTCAATTGTCTGATTATCTAGGTCTGTCATCTTGAACACCACTTTGTTTCCATGTTCTGATAGTTTATGCTCTGTGAAATGAATGCGTACTCTTGACACCATCACTGTCATCATCTTGAACACCTTTTCCTTCCTGATATTTTAATTTGGTGATATCATGATCAGAATGTTAACCACACCATCACCACCCTCAACTTCGTCTTCTGAGTTCCTCTATTGGTGACTTCTGATGGGAAAACAAACCAGTTCACAATAACTTGGCTCTGGGTGTCTGTAATTTTGATTTGCCGGCTGTATCAATGATGGTGCATCTTTCATATTGCACCTGACCACCAAAACTGGCTCTGTATGTCTGTCATATTCGGATGCTGAGCTGTATTAATGATGGCGATCTTTCATTGAGCACCTGACCACTCAAACTGGCTTGTATGTCTGTCATATTGAGCTGAGTACGGCGGTGCGGAAAGTGGTAATCTGTGTCACAGACTGGGGAAGAAATCCGAAAAAATCTAAATTAGTACGCGCGAGAGATTAAAGGTTATCAGACCGTCATAGCGATGCATGCAAATGAAACTAAATCTCAAACTATCTCCGGAAAACGAAGGGGTTTATGGAGATTTTGCATCAGAGGGTCCGTTACTATGTTTTGTTTTAAATGATGTACGTAATTGGGTCTGAACCTATAGAAACTGCGGGAGAAATTGAACGTTTTGTCGGACGGGACTTCGGTGCTTGCAAACCCGGAAAAGTGAACACGCAATCGCTACGGGCCGCATCCAGTTTCCCACAATGCATTTCGGATTAATCCAGTCTTGAGAATTTTCAAACGCTGGTTTCCAATTTAGTTTTCAATTTTAGAAACAGGCTATACGTACTTTCCGTACCGCCATAAGATGCTGAGCGTATTATGATGGCGATCATTCATATGGCACCTGACCACTAAACTGGCTCTGTATTGTGTGTCATATTTGGATGTGAGCTGTATTAATGATGGTGCATCTTTCATAGAGCCCTGACCACTAAACTGGCTTGTATGTCTGTCATATTGATCCTAGCTGTATTAATGTATGGCAATCTTTCATTGAGCACCTGACCACTAAACATGGCTCGTATGTCCAGTCATATGCGGATGCTGAGCTGAATTAATGATGGGCATCTTCATAAAGCACCTGTACATTATTCCAGTGGATTCCTATCAACCATCATACTTTGATACACTGAGGTAGGCATCTCTTTCCCACATATCAATCAAGAAAAGCTCTATTGAAGCTTTAAATGATGACCGTTGGTTACTTTATATACTTTTGTTATGGATATAGGAGATCAGGGTTTAACATTACAAATAAGACCATGCTAATGACCACACGTCCATTATCTTTAGGTCACTTTACTTGATTGTTAGGACCTGCTATGCCAAAATGATAAGAATCTTATGGTGCCAGATATGCAGGCAATGCCTTTAAATGTCATTGTTTGGATACCATTCTAGTTGAATGTGCTAGATCTTACTTTCCCCCATGGTCAGAAACTGACTGTCTGGTTGCAACTCTCCTGTGCACTGTCCAATCCATGGGAAATATTAAATTCATATCAAGTGGCTGCATTCTGTTTCTTGCATTTGCATTAGTATTACATGGTTGATTACTAGTATGTTGCTGGCTTTTAATCCCTGTGCAATCCATTTGTAGGTAACTATTCCAATCCATCGACTAAACAGTTATGTGTGGTGATTTTTGCAGTTCATAAAATTCCAATCCTCATCTATCTGGTCATGAGCTCATCAAGGGAGTGTTTATGAGTCACAATCTTCATTTCAAAATGGATTAACAATCAATGCAGCATACTCCTTAACATTATGCCTCTTCACCATTACTGGAGTAGCCAATGTTCTGGTGTGCCAATCGATTGGCTCAAAAAATCTTGTACGTTGAATGCCACAAACATCAGTTTGAACAAAATTCTTACCATTTGATACCTGGTTGAACATACCCTGATTACAGCCTATGATACCTGTCTCTAATGACAAGGACTCATTTCCCGTGATAAGTTAAGAGCATTCCAGTTCGAAATTAATATTACCAGTGGGATGTATTTTGATATCATTCCCTTGGTTTATGTTTAGTGCAGCAAACGTTGATAGAAAGCAGACACAATCAAAGTGTTTAATGACTGGATTTGGTCCCTCAATTGAGTCTTATCAAGTCGGTGTATTGGTCACTCTGCAAGTTTTGGGACGGTTGTGACCCTGATAGGCATGTTCTGGCATATCGTCCACGAGTGATGATGTCTTCCTTGGCCAGGTGGGTAAGAGGTTATTGGCACTGAAAATTCATATTGAATGGTGGGACATCTTGAGTAGAGTTTTTATTATGGCGTCTTTTTTCACCCCCTGTTGGCCAGAAAGTCCTTCCAGTTATTGCTTTTCCTTCTCGCGTTTGCTCTGAAATTGAAGTGATCCCATCGAGCTTGCTTTGATTTTCCAATCCATTATCTCATCTGCCATAACTCATGCACCTTGTATTGTGTTTTTGCCTTCCTAGCCATAGCCATAATGATTGCAAACTTTCGCTGGAAGGAAAACGTCCCCTACCTTTCTGAGTTTTCTCTCTATCACAGAATTCAGCTAGGAAACTCCTATATTTAGCACGTACAAAGCCATAGAACCGCTGTTTATAGCGCCCCCCGCGCAGTATGGGGATAGATGGTTATGATAATAACTTGGGTAGACTAGTGAAAGTCCGCCAAGTTACTTAGAATTGTAACACACATACGGAAAGTTAATCCAAAAAAGCGGCGATTCATCATCTTAAAACACACACGAAAAAAGAAAAAAGAGAACAAAACTGATACAGATAAACAATTAGCTTACTATCTTGATTTAGATTATATTCTTTAATAGCGTCATCAATCATGTAAATGTTACAATTGGACCACTTTGTAAAGTTTGCCAAGTCCGACTACCATTTCAACACTGCCCTCAACATTGAGGGACAGTCTGACCGAGTCCGCACCCAGACGGGGTGAGTTTCCTCTCCCCATTATTATAGACTCCTGAGAATGAGGAATGAATGCTATCGCCTTCACACTGCCCATGGTTGTTTTCAAAGTAGTATATAGTGAAACATCTTTATGGAGAGGATGCGTGTGTCACAAACCAGTGGAGCATGCTGGGATTATTGAATTTTTATTTGACAGGACACCCATGCAAAAACAGGTGGATTTATTGAATTCTGTTGGTCAAATAGCCTGGATGCTATTCATGGTCCTCGTCTGGGTAAGCCCCCCCCCCCCCCCTCATGAGCGATATAGCAAAACCCATCCAACCTTTATGTCGTCTATAATGTGAAATTATAAACAGGCAAGACGTCTTTTGAAAAGATTTCACGCCTCTTTGAGCTTCTTGATCATGGTAGGTATATGACTCTGCTGATGTCAAATGCAGGCGACAACATTCTGGTATTTTCTTCTGATGACTTTTTCACTTGGAGTTTGATGTCACAAACCTTTTCTTTCGTTCGCTAAGTGTTTTCATACGCTGGCCTCTTAATGCTTCATTTTCGTTCCTTCACGGTATTGCCCACATAGACCAACACGGTCTTTATCTCAAGCATCATGTGTTTCTCCAGCTACATCAGCTTTCTCCCTCACACATAAAAATTGAAATACAAAAAGATCTAAAAATTCGAGTACATCCATACTTACTAACAAATCAACATCTAAGTAAATGATTCCAACTCAAAATGCCTGTTTGTAGCACTCTGATGCTACTTTGTTCCTTCAGTCATCACTTCCTCTACTACTTTTCGCCTTCATTAATTTTTTGACCAATACATTCTGAATAAACGTTGTCATGAATTTCATGAAGTAAACTGAAATATAACTTAAAACAAGAATCATGCTAGCCACCACCTGACGGTGGTGAGTTTTTCCATAGTAGGCAAAACAAAGAAAGTTATGGAACATTTTAAACAAGAACTGTTATATGTGCCTAATAAACTGCCTTATGAGTGACACATGTTGTTTACTCGAAATTCAACATATTACAAAATGGCTGGGGGTTCAGGGGGCCAGAGCACTGTTGGGGCGTCTGGAGCTGAAGCCCCTGAAAAAATGTTATTTTTCCATCGTAATTTCTGTATTTCATTCATTTCTCCCTCTTTTTGCATATATTTTTTGAATTTAAAATGACTTTTTAAGACCCCCGGGGTGCGTATGCTCTCTCCGCACCGGGCTACGCGAAGGAAACTGTGGATACAAGTGTGATAACTCATGCAGGATCAGAATAACTAATCCTTGTTTTGGAATCTATCAACACAGTCTGAAATCAGTTTCTTGATTGTTCATCATCCTCTTCGCCAAGTTTTATCTCTATAAATGCAGTCCGGTGTTGTTTTAGAATATTGCCTTTAGAGCATTTGCAAAAATTTAGTGGATCTAAAGTACCATCTGGTTATGGCAAAATCCTCATGCAGTCTCTTGGCCTCCGGTAGGGCAAATGCTTAAACGTGCATATACGGAGCGGTGTGATGGACGCCTTTCATTTGGTAGACTCTGGAGTAGAGAGTAACCCAATCTTTAGCAGCACCGCAACCTTGGAACTCAATGATTTCCAACTCTGACAATTTCTTCCCCACCTATTGCATCATCAAATTTTTTCACAAGGACATTATGTCAGACCAGTTGAGTGAAACCTGGTTTCATGCTTATGTCTAGTGTCGAAAGGCCAGATTTCTGGTTAGACCTGGAAGTAGCGTCCACACGATGTTTTTGATGGTTTCTATCGTCTTCAAGACCGACTGATTCAGGATCTGCATGATGCCACTGCAGCCCCTTGAGCATTTTGAAATATCCCAATATGGCCGCCAAAATGACCGCCAACGACATATCGAAGGCCATACTCTCCCTGGGCTACTATACGGTCCATCTTGGTGGACTTTGGCTAGTTTTAGGGGTCGAACCAAGTAAATTTCTTGTCTTATCTAACATCTAAATCCTTCTTTATTTGAAATCCAGATGTCTGCCAATATGCCACTAACATACAAAAAGTCATACAAAGAACATCGGTCATACTACTGGAATAACATTTAAGATGAAGAACAGGCAATTGTTCTTTGGCAGTTGCCACCAATTTTCTATCATGGTACGCTGGGAGCTGGTACCCAACACAATCGAATCTGTGTTAGTGGCATATAATACCCACTAACACAGAGGAAGGGTGTAATTGAAAACCACGTATACATCTCCCCATTAGCAATGTAGCAGACCAGATGCCATTGTTTACATGGCCTCAGTCTTCCTAAAGAATAAATATGGCCCAACTTACGTAGAATCACTACATGATACCACACAATCTAAATGCATCCTTAGAACAGTTTTTCCAATGCTCATTAGCAAGAATCAAAAAATTGGAAATTGTGAACACAGATTTCAGACGTTTCTGTGTTTTGTTTTTGCATGAGAACAAAGGAAGATGTCAAGGAGTAGTTTCTCACCCCAATCATATTGGCCATTAGTTGGGATAGCTACTTGATGGGGGGTCAATCATTTGTTTTATTTTGGCGTGCAAGAGTGCACACACAAAATGCCACTTATACATCGTCAAGTAGTGCTACGACTCTACCCTGTCAAATGAAAGTAAACGGTAAAATGATGTCACAAAACATCTGCTGTGCATCGCTAGATCTGTCCCTTGTGTGTCTGAGGGTTTTGTACTAAGCAAAGCTGAAGACCACATTCGATGGGTGTACTGGTAACCTCATCAAATTTGACAATGAGTTTACTAAATGTATAAGTACCACATCCAAGATTTAAACTGCACTCATTGAAATGTTATCCGCAGTCTGTGATGGAGAGCACATTGGCAGGCTGAATCTGGTCGCAGCCCCCATCGATGCATATTGCTGTTGAAATGACCGACTCATGTGTGAATCCTGTTTAAGATGACCCATTCCTTACTGGAGATTGCACCAGGTGTAAGTTCTGTCATAGTTGTGATATGGAATTGGTCTGGTCTCAAAGACCACGATGAAAACATTGGTGTCATACAGATTAATTTGATGATACCATCAGCCTTTAACTGATTTGTTTTGAACTCAGTACGCTGTATCACAAGCCCCGGCCTTGTTGTCTTCATTGGAATCAAGCTGGTTTCTGGCACTACAAGGGCTGTGGTAAGTTTGTGGTAAATTGGAGGCTTGAAGGCTCTCCACTTGATCTAACACCAGCTATTGGCAAATCAGGGCGATAATCTGAACTTTGTTCCAGTAACATTAAAGGACGACCTGCTGAGGTGACAAAGGGTTATTTGGACTGAGTGTGATGCCTGCATTCTTGCCAGCAAGGAGACCACTTCTATACCACCCCTGGTGCTGTAATCATAGTAGCTATCGAATATAAGATACACATCTGCTTGACTCGGTTTGCCCGTAATGATGTCAGGGAGCCATCGACTTGACAGTCCTGTACAGTCCCTTTAATTGGCCTTTGATGTTATCATGCTCCAACAAGTCTTAGCTACTACCCACAAGGGGATTAGTTGAATCAAAGAAATGTGATGACACAATGTCTTCGATCTTGCTTTAAGTTGTACTTCTACATCTCAGTAAGCTCATTTTGTCATCTCTTGATGGAGAGTACCAGCTCCCGTCATACATGATAGACTTGGTCGCGGGTTGCGATAAACATAGCTCACGTGTGATTTACAAAGCAATGTATGAAGTGCGTTTAAAGGCTTTAATAAGCCTTAAACATGATAAACTTGGCACAGAAGCTATTGACAGTAGGTGGTGCAGCACATTGACTTCGGTATGATGCGTGGTTTTCAAAAGTGGCAAACAGACATTATCAATCTCGTAGGTAAAGGTTTTTGGCCACCAACTACAGAAGCATTCACAGAGATGCCACGCAGTGCGGCCAGTGCAAGTATGTATGGGAAGGCTCATTCGATAGGGACCCACCCCTCGTTGATCCATGCACCTAGGATGGCCAAGATGACCCAAATAAGCATGTACCCCCCCTTTGACAGTACCAATTGATGTTCCACCAGCATCTCCAGAAGTACATAAACCAATTCACTGTAACAGTACAGCTGATCCTCCGTGTTCCCCAACACATGCAGGAAGTTCTCTTTGGCCCAGCTGGCTTGCACTGTTTTTATTGTAGTGCAATAGGATATTATCGTAATACCAATAGAGAACAACATGGCGGCTTAGGAAAGAGGTGGCGAGGGTGAAGAGGAGGAACTGAGGAATAAGTTGACATTGTGGTTCAACATTTAACATTAAGTATTCAGTCATAGATTTTTAAGATACTTCATATTGAGGTTTCGGCATTATTCACTTAAGAACATAAGCAGCATCGAGCTTTACCGCATTGACTACATGGTTAAAGGTAAATCTCTCCTTGCTCAAAAACTTCATCGCACACCCAGCTGAGCCAGGTTTTTTACATTAACAGTGAGAACACACTGGTGGAACATGTAACATTCATTGGCAATTACAATGTCCTCGGACAATTAACCTATTCTTCTTCATATTTATGTTTATTCTAACAGTATGATCACGGCCATTTCAGCAACCGGTTTTTTTTATAAACAGAGGGGTTTAATGAAGGGTTTCTTTACCCCTGAAAACCTACTCAAACCACAAAAAACAGTCTTATATCTTACAAAACGCTGATATATAACTAAGATGTATGTTGTGGTGGGAATTGTGTAAGCCAACTTGGCGGCCATCTTGGATTTCTATGTAAAGAAGGAGTCAGATGTTAATAATGACAAAAAATTACTAATCCTTGACCCCTTAAACCTAGCCAAAGCCACTAAGACCGGCTTTATAGTATCCCAGGGGAGCTGAGATATGGCGTAATATATGTCGTGGCAGTCCAATTTTGCGGGCCATCTATGTATATTTTCAAAATGCCAACGGGTGCTGCAGTGGCATCATCAGATCCTGAATCAGTAGGTGTGAAAGATAGAAACCACAAAAACATTGTGTGGACGAAACATTCCTGGTTTTGTGGTTGGGCACCAGACAACACTCTCTAGGTTGATTTTAGTCATGATTTTAACAGAAGTGCTATGGCCCCGTAAAAGTCCTGTAATTAAGTTTACCATCTTTGATATAAACCGAAATGCAAGTCAGGCCATACCAATGCTATTGACAAATCTTGGAACCCTCATTATTTTGGTATATACGTGTTAGTTGTTTGCTTGGGGTAATATTGTCCTGATATGGAGATATAAACAAGATGAGAAGATAAGTTAATCGCCACTAGGGCATAAACTTTGGCCATGTATCCGGATTACATGTGTGCTTGATTTAAACAATGGGGTGCATGACACTTAAACCTTTTTTTTGCAGATGATTTTTCTTTTGCACACGTCAATTTGTTCTATTGTGCGAGCCCCTTACTAACATCGCTCATGGACCCCGCTTGTTCATGTCATGTCTTTCAATCTCTGTGGCACAGGCACCACAAACAACAGTAAGCTGTTGAAACCCTCAATTCCCATATTTGGTTTAAAAATTACAAATCCCCCTCCTAGAAACTTCCACCTGTATGTTTGATTCCATTAACGTCACTTATGTCAGATTGATGATTCTTCAAACAGCTTGAGACAAATTGTCTTGGTCATTTCAAATTTTACCCTCTTCTGGACCCTTCCTAACCATAGTTTACCCTGTACTATGTCAATTCCTCCCCTATTATGTGTATACGCTATTCAAAAGTTCTTTCGAGCCCCTATCCTTGTACCATCCAACTCAATATTATTCTGACTTTTCCAATTTTTGATAGATGTTTCGTTGAGAATCGGACAGTGTTTAGTGAGGTATCCCCAAGGCGATTGCCACACGCCATTATACCTGCCAGTGTGTTTCATCAAGGTTACCCAGTACTATTCAATTGCTTACGATGATTGTTCACCTTGTAGGAATCTCGGCAGGTTTAGAGATTGCGAGCAGCAAGCTCATGGTATCTCTAACACAAATATTTTGTGAGTCCAGGATGAAAATCATTTCCTCATATCATCTGTAGTGGCACTTGTACTCCTTGCTTGAAATCCTTTCCCCCTCCTACTGTCACCGTCTATTGGTTGCCACTCGTGCCATCCCATATTATTGTGTCTCTCACACAGTAACAATGTCATTGTCTCTTTGAATCAGTAAAAACTTTACTACTTCCTGCCTTTTGGGCGCGTTTATTTCTTTGAGATTTTGCTAATTTTTGTCTTTCTCTGTTGACCTTCCCCTATGACCCTTTTTCCTTTTGGTAATATTTCTTAACCGGCTGTTTACTCGCTGGTCTGGGCATTTTTTTTTTCCTGGCCAAGTCAATTTCACAGGGCTCGTTTCCCATCCACAATAGTGTACCTTTACCCAAGAATTGCAGTCACATCACAGTGTTTCTCTGCACTGCCTCTAAAGAAGTGTTTTTATCTTCAATGTCGACCAAGTCACATTCTCAGATTTCTTTCTAGTTCTTAGATTTCTTTGGCAAGCTTGGTCCCTCTGCTACCCTTTATGTAAATCAAACAAGGTGTCCTGGTTCGTTGAGTTTTCTCTCCATTAATTCTGAAAAAATGCCAAAAGAAATACAAAAATAAGGGTTTTTGGGATTACAAGAAATATCTATTAAGGGTAAATCCATTAATATAAGTAAACAGTTTTGGTACATACAAAACTTTTTATTCTTGGCAAAAAAGAAAAAGGTTCGTCTCAGCTTCCCAATTGCATAAGTATCAAAATTACATTTCCCCCATCATTCAAACCATTTTTAAAGGTTTCCAAGAGCTAAAGACACTATCAGTGATTATGAAAAATATTTTGAAATTTGCATCCAATAAAAGCTCAACCTTGAAGATAAGGTCTTTAGAATTCTCATAAGTTACCTTTTTCCAGCTGTAGAAATTGAACAGAACAGGAAAGCAAACGGCAGTGTTCCAGATACGCTTCTCCATTCATTTACACGTGTTGTAGTAATTGTCCGTGCGCGTGCGGACGGTATTGACTAAAATCTCCGATCCTGTCCCTTTAATTGTTCGTTTCTGGGCTTCATCATTTGCAGGGTATGTTAGGATACATGTACTTGTTACATACAATGCAAACATCCTGATTTTTTATTTGATTTTTTTTTTTTCGATTTGGGAAAAGTCAGCAATTTTGGGCCAAAAAAGTCAAAATTTACATTTTTGTTTTAACTTGTCAACAAAAAAAAAATCTGCCCGAAAGTCTCTACAGTGCCTTAAGAACCATGCATAAGATATGTAGTCCTTTTTTAAACTAAAGTAGTAAACAAAATCCATATGCACTTGGGTTTGGACTATTGAAGCGATACAATCCCCACTCGCAACAGTTGATGTAAATATCCTTAATTGACGCAAAGCTCTAGTTAACTATATAATCTTTTAAAGAAATGGTGTTTTCCTCCTCCTCAAAGTCCAACAAATTTTTAATTACTAACAGTCTCCCCTGCCCTGGCTGTGGGTCCAACACACCTCCCTTGTTTACAGTGAAGTCTGGTGTTTTTCACACATACTAATCCTCATACTAGACATAGTATCAAGTATCTCTTCTTACATTGCAAATAACAATGTTAATACATACCGAATGCCGACATGGTGGTTAAATCATGACTCGATCTGTATTATGTTTACATCTTTGCAGTTTAAAAAAAGACGTACCATCTGTGTCACCGAAATGACTTCATCATCGTATGCATTTATAATCAGGTAATTGGGCCTGTTATTTGGTCATAGTTAAAATAATGGGAAAATACATAAAATCTAGCATTTTTAAGGCCCTCACTGTTTATGCTTGTAATCAAATCAAACCTGTATTCTGTTCATTTCCTAAGGTCCCCAAGCTTTCTATTGAGAAGTAATCATAATTTCATGTTGTGTGGATTTACAACCATAGATGAAGTTTTCAGCAAATGTTTTAATCCTCTTTGTGTTTATGTGGCATTTCTTCCAGCAAGACTTCAAAAATCTCCTTTCTGTGAAATTAGAATTTAATGTTTGTAAATCAAAAAAATTCAGTGTACACTCATATTTTCTGCCCAGTTCAAATTTGACCGGAAATGGGTTAAATTTGACTCAAATCTGCATCTGCCGGGAGCCAACACTTCTGAGTCAAATTGACTCAGATTTCTGGGTGACCTGATTCATGGTCAACTTGATTGACCATGCAGGGGTCAAATTGACACGGAATAGTTAAATTTGACCTCACCTGAGCAAATCTTATTTCCCTGGGTCAATTGCCTCAATCCGGCTGAAAGCAGATAGTCCTGGCTCCATAACGATAACGGGAATAAAGCGGAACTAGGTTGCGTTAAGAGTCAACTGAATCAATTGTCCGATTGTTCACCATTGTTCCCGGACTATGAGATGCGTAATTCGGACGATATTACTCTACAAAAACTCTACACCATTGAAGAAAGTTGACCAGATTCAGGATCAATAGACCATAAAATGAAACCATTGCCATGTTAGAATGGATGAGTTTGATATAATAATGTATTTCATATTTAAAAATCTTATTATTTAAAGAGATCTGTTTTTGCAATCCAGGTAATCAACAACACATTTCCAATATGGCAAAAATGAAACTGAAACGTTTCTTTTTGACTCGGACTTATATATTACTTCTACAGAGAATACGCACAAATGTTTAAC
>JAMKCH010033977.1:0-19432 GCA_023653785.1 Ophioderma brevispina | reverse complement strand
TCAAAAAGAGTAGAAATACAAAGCGATCACACGTCCACACATCATACCGCTGAGCGTGTGGAATAAAAACATACGGGGTAAAACTAAAATAAAAACATAATATAGAGGGCGTAACAGGCACAGGGGGGGGCAAGAAATCCAAATTTAGACATCGCCATTGGCTTAACCCGTAAACAGAAAGAGGACGAAAAAAAAATTATGAAATTAGTAATATGTGTCAAAGGAATATTTTTTGTAATTTTTGTGATTGCTGGTTAACAGCGTCTTTAAATCGTTATGAGTACATTGAATTAACGGATGCTTAAAGGGGTATGGCCCGATATAAGAATATAAAGTTTTCATCTTGATCGATCGGCCTTCACTCCCAAAACCCCATCTGTAAATTTCGCACCAATATTCTTCAATCCATTTGGGCTTGTGATAGCTAAACGTGTTTTGTAAAGTGACCCTTTACCTAGAGCGTATACCTTTTGACTCATTTTTTAGTAGTATAGATATATTGCAATTGCACACTAAATGTGATATTTACGATTCAATACGATGACAGGTAAGATTCATGAAGTAAACGAATATTCTAAGTTTGTATCTAATTAAATATGCAATGGCGTGAGAACATTTTTGAAAACATTTTGAAAAATTTAGTGCTTTGGGTGACAGAAGTAAATTTAAGAAATAATGAATCATTGGGTGACATGTTGCTGAACGTGGGAGCTTTACATTTTGGAGGGCTTTATAATATTTAAAACAAAATGTTATTGATCACTTTGGTACGTGTGCCGAATCCTGTAAGCTGTAATATACTTTACGTACGTCGGCATGCAAAATATCTGGAATTACTTCTTCCAGTACTGCTGGTGAGCCTGCAGTGGTCAATCTTTTGGTGGGTAAGTATAGCGCTGATTGTTTTCCCGAAAGTGTATTCTGTTTCTATAGTAGTGATTGGTCACATCTCACCTTAAAAACGTACATGTGTGTAAAATATTTACGTTCATGTATGCCTCGGCTAAGATTGTCAAAAAAGTCACATGAGTCAAAAACTCCCTTCCCCATGTTACCTTTTTAATTGATATTTCCCCTTGATCGCCCTTCCTTTTTAAAGGATTTTTATATTCCTCTTCTAAAGGATAAAACAACTTGCCAATAATACCTTACTTTTGATTTCAGGTTATACTTTGGCAGATATAAAGGAAAATTTGAGGATTTTTAAAAAAAATATTTTTATTTTATATTTTGAAACTTTTCCTCTTTGTCTAAATTTGAACATTAGCTTGGCCAGAGATGACCTTATGATATGCTTTTATGGGGTGGGCATATAAATTTTAACTGTTAATCCGAATGCCCGTGTAACCTAAGGGAAATGGTGTAGATGCGTACAGGTAAGACCAAAAAAACAAACTTATACTTTCAATCTGAAGAAGAAAAATGTACTGTTAAATTACTACAGTTTACATCATACAGTTTATGTTGCCCCCCTATGCCTGAATTATTTATGTGACCATATGGGCTTAACAATATACTTCCTAAGGCACACACACAACTATGGTTTCCCCCGATTGTGATCCACTGTTTTGTTTGGCAATCATACCGTTTCTTTTTATGTGAAAGGCACCGGTCTAGCAGTAAGTCAGATGGGGTTGGAAGGCTGTACGGGATCTTTAATTATTTTTTCCTTGGATGGGAACTGGGTACACGGGACTCTTTCAAATGACCCGTGCAAAGTAAAGAGAATTTACAACGGCAAATTGCTTGAAGAAATTGAGTTTTGCAAACTCTATGCCTGTGTTTGATGTCTTTAAATGTTTTATACTCCTTTTCCCTACCTCCATGCAGTTATGTAGCTAAGATTTGATGGAACAAACACCAACACAGTAAACCCGCGCGTGCTGGCTTAAAGCGACGGCATTTTTTACATGTGCGCAACAAGACAGCAATAGATTGACGTGTGCGAAAAGCTGTGTCTAGGTTTCCAGCAATGCACAGAGGTAAGAGAATATAAATACATGCTACCCAATTGGGGCAAGAAAGGTATCGTGTAACACTGAACATTACAACCTTTATCCAACGACTTCAGTATGAGGTTTGTACTTAAAAGAACTTGGAATACAACATTCAGCCATCCCCAGAGGGGTGTGTGGGGGGTTTTTTAAAACACCCCCCCGCCCCCCTCCCGACAGAATTCCTGTTGGCAAAATTGGCCTTTCATCAGGCAAATAAGGTATGTTGGCTAAAATCGGTATTAATCTAAAAGCTGCAGGTGGAAATCTTGAATAATAAATTATGTTATTACTTTCGACTGCTAATTTTGAAATATATACCTGAAAAAATTGGCTAGTGCCTGTAGTTGGGGATGCTGCTGATGACAATATACCTTTGATGTTGAAGAACCGAAATCAACAGAACAAGACATTGGATTCTGAATAATCTCTATAGGCGTTGATAATGACTTTGCTGCGGAAGCTGCTCTCATAGACGCAAATGACTGAGTTTTGACCGACAAGGAATTGCGCATGTTCAAGACTGCGACGGTGTACTGCTGGGATCCTCTACAGCAACAGGCATGCCAAATTTAATTGAAGAATTGCTATGACAACTTTGATATGCCCTCCAAGTCCTAGGACTAGGCACTGCTCTTTGATTGGTCTCTTTGGCTGATATCTAAGAGAGAACACGATCAAACATAGGGTAAATATAGGGGTACCTACATGGGTTCCAAATTAACACGGCTGTCGACGTGTCGCGATTTAAGCGCATTTGGAGTGTCCGCGTTCGCTTTTTTACCCCACTCATCGTGTCGCGTGTCGATCTTTAGATTGTGTGCCATCGGATGTCGATTCATTTAATTGGCCATCGCATGTTAGATTTTTCTGCCTACAAATGGGTCCAGGAAAATACGCATTTAGAGAGCGCTATTGCCGAATTGTTGGCAACGCTCTGTTTTTAGAGTATGAGTAAATTAGCATATTTACTCATATGTGAGTGAAAATGTGGAGAATCAGTTAGAATCCAGTTGCGATTAATTAAATCCGGATAAACATTTACTGTATCAATCGTCACATTGTAAACATTATCGGAAACATACGGTTTTAGTACGTACAGTCCCTCTGTTTTAGGAATACTCTTGCATGCCGGTTTAAAAAAACGTGGTGCATGGCATGAATAATTAATAAGCCAGTCTTTGGAGCTATTTTGGGTAAAATTTGGTATAATGTCTGACAATGTTTAGATCCTAAGCCTTAAAGGCTTTGTGTAAATGGACGGCAACGAACAAGTTTGCGAATGTGCACCTGGTCGATGTAGTCAAGTTAAGCACGAAAACATAATTCTACAACATCTTTAGAATAACATTCACGATGTCGTTGTTGACAATTTTTAAAGTTTTGTTTTTCAAAAATTCAGTGTTCTATTATAAGCCTGAAAAATACGTCGAAATAAAAATATTTAATCAGAAATGTTTAGCAGACATCGGTAAAATAAACTGTCTTCATGTCTGTGGCGGATTGATTTTGTGTTACTTTGTTTTGCTAATTCATTTGTTGGGCCGGGTAGAGGTTAGACTCTTTATGCTGTCATTTACATGCTATGCAGTTATAGGTGTTAATGAAAGTATGCGAGTAAGACCAACCCCCGACATTCGCAATGAGGGATTGTTGACAACAAAATTGCAGAGGAGGGGGATTTCCCGAAAGAATTTTTGCATCATCCCTATCACGATCAAAGAAGTAATACATCTTTAAAAAAAAAATGACCTCAAAAAAACAGAGTTCGAATCTAAATCTCTATTTTTGTTTTGGTTAATGACATAATTTGTAATCACCAGTATATTGCTTAAGTAAAAGCCACCGATTAAATGATGATTGTAAAACATTTTCTCATCAGGCTGGTTACCCCGTTTATGGATTGAATGAAATCCAAGCATTCATATTTTAATGTAGAAGTAAACAAAAACAAAACCAGGGGTAAATAAGTAAAGAAGTCCAAATTATTTTTTTAAAAATCATTTAAAAAAATACAAAACCTAGATTTTGACACTTCAATAAATGATAATGTATTTAATTGCTCAAATTGGTCCATTTTCATATGACTGAAAAGAGAAATCATGGCGGGCGGGCCGGCGCGGCTGCCGGGAAGCTGCCGGGCAGTGCGGAAAGTGAAAGTTGATACAACAATTTCATTTACAGAGATGAATTATTCACCCGATTATTAAAAAAAATGTTAAAATATTACTGATTACGTATGGAGAATTAGTAAACTAAAAAGACTCCAGGCGCCCGGAAAAGATCGCGTTTTGGAAGGTATTTTTCGTAGTACGTCATTAGATTCTAGCGCTTGCAAGTTGTTTCACACAAGTTGGGTGTCGCATGTCAAAAGCATATGGAGTTTATGAAAGTCGTTACGTCGGTTTTTTAATTCCCCCCAAAAGTCGCGTGTCGAACGATAACAGTAATTTTGGAAAAGGTCCGTCGCTCGATAAGAGACTGCGTGTCGAAAGTTCTCGGGATAAGAATGCCGTGTGCCTGTCGTGGGCCCCCCCGTGTGCCGATTTACCCATTAGAACCCCTAAATATGTGTTGTAAAATTATAATACAGTTGGTACAAAAAGTATCTTGGCATGTTTTTTGATCAAGATATCATCCAAAGCCTGAATCATTTTTGAACGTTTCCGAAATAACTATTTTTGCCTAGGTCTTGCTCTGCCATTTAAATCTCGCTGTAAAAAAAACGTTCAAAAAATGGGCTTGAGAATACATCCATCAACTGCAACGTTTTGGGTTTGGTGGTTTTGCGTCTTTCGTCCTTTCTCTCTCAGTCCGTTTTTGCATGTGTTGAAAATATTTTTGAGATCAAGGTCATTAGAGGTCAAAGGTCAAATGTTTAAAATGCTCCGATCAAGCTGAAATTTGACAAAATGATCCTTATGACATTGCGAACTATGTTGAAAATATTTTGAAATCGAGGTTGTTTAAAGGGTCAAATGTCCATATTCAACATCCTCCGATTGAGCTTAAATTTTTTGACTGAATTATCCATATGACAATTTTTTTCCCAACATGTTTGAATATTTTCAAGAGCGAAGGTCATTACCTCGACTGTGCTCAGTTTTTCTTTCTCAAATCTAGTTTTCAAATCCTGACAGTCCAATTATTTATGAATTTAAATATTTATTTTGGTGATTCAAATTGGACAAGTATGGCAATTTGACACAGGGCCGGACACCTTTTGAGGACTTTTTGACTATCTCATCACCCAAAAGTGGACGTTCTTGTCAAATTTTCTCTAAAATCGTGGACCCTTTATCAAAACAAAAAAAAATCAGCAAAACGTGGACTTTTTTGCCTTTTTGGTGTAATTTGGGGGCAAAATCTTCAATTCAATCATTGTCCATTTGATTGAGGCTCAGAGAACTGGCGAGCATTAATTGAAAAAGATAAAAATACATGGGGGGTCTCAAACCTGATCCTCTCGCTTACGGGGTGTTAGAAGCCATGGATAAAAAAAGAGGAAAAGGGGGGGAAACAAAGGAAAAAAGGAGTAAAAATGCCCAAACAGGCTGACCATTCAAGAAACAAGGCTAAAATTTTGGCACTCGCCAATTTTCAAAGCGAGGAACTCCTCTTAACGAGGAAATTTCACATCCCTGCGCTTACTAGGCTTGAGAATTACACTGGACCACAGACGACTGTTTACTAGGATACTGGAGAAATGAGCGCTAATGCATTCCGGTCTTTATTTCAGAGTTTCAAGTGGCATAATTATATATTTTAGAATGCGGTAGGCCTATAGGCAGGATTCTAGCAGAACTATGACAAAGCAAAAACTCAATCCAACAATACAATCAAGAGGAACGGGTTTCGGAGACTTCATGATTTTGTCCTTTATTTAATTCAATGTCACAGTTCTCTGAGCCTCTATATAAGATATTTATCTAGTCACTTTCTGGGGTACGTATCATTTATCTGATCCTCGCGTGCATTGATTGAGTTCACTTTTCATATGGTTCTGCTAGAATCATTGGCTATAGAGCCCACCCTTCTAACAATATATCATTGTATTGAGTGTGAATATCAATGTTATAGACAAAAGAATCGTCTTTGTTGTAGCTTTCTTACCTGAATTAATTGGTGGTGCCCTAATTATATCTTCAATTGCTTCTGTATCTCTGGTGTGAGCCAGCTGCAGAAAATAAAATCAAGAATTTTTAAAACAAACATAATGGGAAGTAATAAAAAGGACTGCCATCAGACTGATCAGAGTGATAATCACCCAATATTCTATAGGGTCTTGGAGGAAAAGTACAGTATTGAAGTAAGCAAAAAGTTGGTATAAACGTACCTATGGCAGTATGGATGGGCTAGGTATGAGAGCTGGCTTCATGCGGCTTCATACATTCACTTTGTCAGTAAACTTAAACCTAACCCGGACAGGGTAGTTTGCCCGGCCGACGGACCCAAATGCAACAAAAGGCAATATGTTATTTTTATTTTTTTAATGGCCCAGATCCAACGAGAGCAAAGTTTGCCGTTTCTTGCATCTCGGCCGTTTTTCACGAAAACACCCCCCCCAACAGGAATAAGGTAGCGTAAGTCAATAACGGCCCCCCCAACCCCCAAATACAACGAAAAACAGCGCGTCATTTTCCCGGAAGAAGAGGCCCCAAATGCAATGAAAACTTCGCTTAATTTTCCCGGAAGACGCCCAGATGCAACTGAAAAACATCGCGCCATTTACCGGAAAGAGTGCCAGATGCAACGAGAAACATCGCGTGCGAATGCAATAAAAACAGTTTAAAAAAATAAATAAATAAATAAATAAATAATGAGGGTACTGAACAATGATCTGCAGTGAAATTTGTAGCTTATGTTCGCAGTCGTGGTGTTGTTGGAGTTGGCCGTATTACGCTAAATCATAGTCGTGCGTGGCACTATTACACTACGTCATGCTCCGGTTTACGTCAGGACTACGTTTTGGAATAATTAAAAAAAATAGCTTATTTTTTTTTTTTTTTTTTTTGTTGTCGAAAATGTGGCGCTATCACCATCGAAATCGAATGGTCTATGGTGATTTGTACACAGTGTCACCCGCCTGATGAAAAGCATTGCGCTTTCTTCGGGGCGGCCAACCGTCCGAAATGCAGTGTAAAAGCATCGCATCATTCCAAATCAATAACGGCCCAGATGCAACGAAAACACATCTGCGTCTTTTTCCCGGACGACGGGCCCGATTGCAACGAAAACATCGCGTCATTTTTGGGAAGACGCCCAGGTGTTGCCAACGAGAAGAAACATCGCGTCATTTTCCGTGGTAAGACGGCCCAGAGCAAGAGGACGCAATGAGAGTCATTGAGCGAACAAAAAAAGAGTTGTTGACGGCCCCGATGAAACGAAAAGCATTTACGACCGGGGGTACCACGTTTGGTTGGCTCTCATTGCTCCGGCCGTGTTAGGGTTATGAAACCCGCAGTCATGCAAACCGACCAAATGGGAGAATCCAGGACACTGAATGACCAGACGTAGGTAGTAGCAGCTTACAACAACCCTATGGGAGAACTCAGGATACTAAATGATAGGGTAGTAGAGGTTTGTAATGATTCAACATCTTAGCCAAGATTGGTCAAATAGTATTACAGAAGAGAAGAAGCCTTCTGATGGTCTCCAAGGCTACAAAGGACCCTTGTTGCACTCTTAGAAATAAAGGTTAACCATAGAACCCAGTTTTTCCTGTATTTTTCACCCTAAGACAGTGCTAAGGTCCATCAAGAACCTTTAAAGTGCTATGAAGAACCTTCCAAAATTTAAAATAGGCAAGATAGGAAATCTTTTGTATGTGTTCACATATATTTTTGAAAGTAGGCAACATGAAAGGCAGTGAAAACCTTTTGAGTCCAAAATACATTCAGGCCCCCATTTTTTTTCCTGTTATACCCAAGACACCTACGGACGTCCTCAGAAGGGTGCTGAGTACACCCATTAAGGTTCCTAGAGTGTAGGTTCTACAAAGAAAACATTTTTTGGCTACAGAAACTTTGGTTCTATAAAGAACCCATTGAAGATTGTTAGAGTTCTCTTAGGAACCAAAAGGTTCTGTAGCAAGAAAATGGTTCTTTGTAGAACCTTAACCTCTAGGAACCCTAAAAACAAAGCCACCTTCAGAGGTTCTTGTTATAGAAGAACGAAAGAAATTATTTTTATTTGGCCACAAAAAATAGTGGAGAACCAAAGTGTCATCACTGCCTTCCATTACTAACTTGCAAAAATATAGTTGTTAACAGAACATTCCTAGGCCGATGAAATTAGAAGGTTCTTCATAGACTTTTAAGGTTCCTTATAGAACCATAGAAGGAATGGGTGAAAAATACAGGGACAAAAAGGGTTCGATGTTGAGATTTATTCTAAGAGAGTGTTATAAGCCAATCAGACCATGTGCAAATGAGATACTAAATATTCACCTACATTTATGCCAGCATGACAGAGACTGTGGGTAAACGGTGTTCCACCACTACCCACAAGCCAAGTTTCATGAAAATTTGGACATGTTGTTGTGCGTCGGGGAAGGGTTTTGGTTGACAAACATACATCCTATCATCAGGAGTACGATTACAGATAGCTGACCAATTTCAAAATTATTGACTTTAAAAACAAACACAAACAGGTTAGTCAAACAAAGAGCACACATACAAAATATACAAAGCAAAAAAGATAAATAACTAGAATTTCGCGGTCTCGGCTTTCGCTTATTCGGAGGATTTGGGTTTGAGTTTGTTCTTCCGGAACCTTATACGGGCGTCGTGGCGAGGAGGGGGGATTTTGTGAATGACAGTGAAATGCAGATCGATTGCGCCGAGTAGGAGTGGTTAAAAAATTTTTTTGTCATGGTAGGGATGTGCGGCCCCGATTTCAACTTGGGTGCCTGTTGGAACTTAATTTGTGTCCCAAGGTAGGGTCTTAGGAAACTGAAATTTGTGCAAATTTGCCGGATTGGAGCCGAAAAATTTGGCTAAAATGAGGTTTGAGGCAAAGGTTTACCAAAAGGAGACCTTATGAACTGAATTGTACTTCAACCGGGGGTCTCGGGAACAGCAGTATACTATTAAAGATATTTGTAAATGTTATAATATTATAACGGGCATTTCGCCACAAAATCGGTAAATATTACAGTATACTCTAAAAGTTAATTAATAAAATTTTGTTATCTATTTTGTGTGACATACGCATGAGTTATAATAGATGGGAAATTACAGGGAAAAAAAGCAAGGATGACACAACCAACCTACGCAAACCTCCTTAACTTATAGACCACTCTTTTAAAGTACGGATAGGCCTATTCGTTGGAGAATTAGAAATGAATGTCTGCGTATATAATGTAAAATTGACACAAAGTAAAAGATAAATGACGACAAAGTCAAAGTACATTTATACTTTATAGTTTTAATATTAACCACTCAAATGGATAAGGTAGTTTTACATCCAAATTCGTGGAGTTGGGGGGGGGGTGTTCCTGGAGCCCTACATCCAGAGAAAATGCATTTCCCACTTGGAAATAATTCGCAAAAACTTTGCACAGGCACTATATATTGCTCTAAGACATCACTATTAGTGAAAGAACAAAAAACATATTGACGGTTTAGAATTTAGGGAGTGCCAATTTGGACTGAAAAGTAGCCATTTTGCCCGATTTCTCTCACAGGTTGCCACTATACAGTTTTGAAACAATGTTTATGAGTTAAAGGCACGATCAGTGACTTCCACCCGAAAAGAGCAAAATATTGAAATTCGAGAGGAAAGCTAAAAGTGGAAGATTAGTCTGTACCATCTAATAAATTATCTTTTCAAATTGAAACAATGACAGAAAATGAAAGAAAAAAAGCAGGGTTCAAAGGTATTCGAATCTCCCTTCAATTACGGTTTGTAGTAGTGTCGTGCGCGTTGTACGGACAGTAATGTATAAAATTATATCAAATTTTGGCCTATTACGTTGCTTCAGGGTATTATTCACTTGCAGGGTATGGTAAAACACCTATACTTTGTTCACAAGACATGGAAAACATAGAGTGTGATGATTTTTTTCAATTTTATGATTAGCAAATCATGATAGTGCTGTAAGAATAGACCAATTAATTAATAGAACAATAAATTGGGTGCGGGAACCTTTTAGAATTTTGGGTTTGCCCTTTCTCGGACCTTGTATTTCCCCATTCGTTTGTACATGGAAATGATTATCAATCAATCAATCTCTATTTGTTCATCATAGAATACAGGAAAAAACAATATGATAAAGAATAAGTAAAATAATGCAGTTACATTGAAAAATAACGATTTACAATATTACAAGTAACGTCAAATAAACATTATGAATCAACTGGATCAAATACATAATTTATTCTATTATTATTTCAGGTAAAAAACAGTGAAATCGATGAAATGGGAGTGGCTTTAAATATTAAGAAGTACAAAAATTTCTTTTTAAAAAATTAAAATGAACATATTTTTAACAAAAAACAAAAGAATGACTATTATTAAACCAAAATATACACTGTGAAGTAGTTCAAATTCACCATTCATTTACAACACAAAACAGACACCATAAACCCAAATTCGCAAACACACGTATTACACGTATGCGCACGCCACGTACGCGCGCAAAGTCCGAAGGCCCCCCCCCCGCCCGATATTTCCTTACTATGGGCATCTAATTCTCTATTAAATGAGTTACTCATTTAGTTGCGTACCAACACTCGCAATATGAAGTCACTACATGACGTTATAAGTTGAAGAAAGTATGAGAATAGGATGGGAAAATGAGATTTCGCATTTCTGACGTCAAACAAACTGTTTTGTGAACTTAAAGGGCCCATATCTCAAAAGACCAAAATATCAGTTATAGCTTAATTTTCAGCTCACAAGTTTTCAAAATCTACACGGGGACATGGTATCCAAATTTACCTAAACAAAATCAGCTAATGTATCAGTTAAGATATCAATTGGGCTATTTTTTCTCATTACAAACAATTTCTTGGTTTAAAACTACCTTTGTCACAGCAAAAGCAAAAGTATTTATTTTTTTTTCCTATTAGTTAGCACGTAGGCCTAACATTGTCAATTAGATCAGGGCATTTGCAAATAAAAACATAGAACTGGAAGCCCTTTTGAGTGCTTTAAGTTGCCATAATTTGGACAGATTGAAAGGATTATTAAATGCATTTCACCATAATCCAACAACACAGTAGATAAGGTAATCGATTGCGGTACACATCGTTATGTTCACCCACTGGTACCACTGTTATTTGGCAGAACTTGACAGAAATGTATTGTGGGAATTGATTGTTTGTTGTTTTTTTTTTTATTCTCGATTCTTTCACACGTGGCCACAAATACATGAATTAGGTGCTAATCTTGGAGATTAGATATGCGATTCGAATGTCAATTATCCCAAACGCAGTAGATTAAGTATTTGTAAGACTGCATTCATGTACATGATAAGGAAGTAAAAGGTTTTAAAAGTATACCAGCGTTGACATAATGGTATCAGGAGATTAGTACCGATTCTTCCAACGGCGACATCTCGCAAACGAGCTATGACGTAAGATGTGCGATTTTTCATTAGCTTTCGGGGGTCGCAACGCCGATACCAAGCCAAAGATGTCTTCTCAAAATACATCATAGTATTGCTCCCTTACCAAATATCCTATATTCCCTTATATTATATACAGGTTAATATATAAATATTTACAACAGCAAAAGAAGTCAAGCCGAAAAAGTATGCTAGAGGCTCAGTCATTTAACCTAATTAAAAATTACACCCCTGCACAAGTAAGGAAGCCGGAACAGGAACACTCTAGCCACTTGAACTGGTTTGAAACCATCTCGCGGAATAGGTAACACTCGGAGAGCTCTAACAACTTACGCAGATTTATTCCTTCTTCAAAACCACTTCTCTGCTAAAAGATCTATCGCAAATCACTTAAGAATTCCAATGTTGAAAAATTTCTTCAGATTTCCGATATATGCATATTAATTCAAATATATACCTTCGTCTTCTACATCCCGTTTCGATCATCCTACAAAGTCCTGGTAATTTGCGTGGTCGAACCTAAACAAATAAGTAAGTAAACAAAATGATACACATATAAGACAACTCGCACGACGACGAAGCAATATGAGGCGCTCCCGCCCTCAGAAATATATTGGACTAAGGAAACAAGTACTCCTAATTATTGCAGTATGTATCAAGGAAGCAACGCACATTAAAAGCTGATCTAACATAATCCGGAACTACCTTAAAACATCAAAACACTAGCAACAAATTTTCACAAAATAGTCCATATCAGATAAATTTACAGTAACAGAGCCATCATTAATTTCTGCAAAAAAAGTGGAACGAGGTCATTAATGGCAGGGACATGCATGATAAATGGAACTCATCTTCAACAGCATTCGATCACAAAACAAAACAAATACGATTTCAGCTGGTATCCTAGGGTAATTGTAACGACCTTCTCATCTGAGTTGATGAGCACTAATACAGAGTTTACAGAGTGGTGATCTAAGATTATGGTTAACAGTGAACATAGTTTTATTGGTGGAACTGAGTTTTAAATGTAAGTAAGTCCTAGTTTTAGTTTGCACAGTCGAGATTGAGAGATACCATTCAGTATTAGACACAGTAGACAAGGAAGAGCGTATAGATTCCTGACAGATGCGTTATGGAGAATATTAGGTTTATCCAAAAATTCGATGGCAGTAATTTAATATAGCTTAATTCCATTGACCATGTAAAGTGTTTAACATTCTGATCGACGGGTATCAAGGAGTGCACGAATAGCTAATGATCGGAGCCCCTTCAAACCATCATCATTTAGTTTCCACCAATATTTAGTGGAGAGATAACATAAAAATCAAAAAGGGGGTGACTACCCACTTTCACCCTCACGCATATTAGTCTTTTGGGGGCCTCTACGGTGAACACCAATTAATTACAGAATTTGATATGGAAGTGTTTCGGCTACTAATTTATCACAAAAATATTACTAAAAATTACAACCCTTTCTTAAGGCCCTTTAGTAAGTAAGGTGCCCAAATCTCACAACCATAACTTAAGATAGGTCTTAACAATGTATAAACAAGTGTGAAACTGCCATTTGACTGAACTACAATAAAGGTTTTCCCTAATTTTAAAAAGCCTTACTTGCTTATCCTTAATAGCTGTTAATGGCTGACGTAAAAGAACCAGCTGGAGTGAAAATTATACCGAGATAACTGTATTCAGTACAAGTTGAAGCGGTAGATACCATACATTAAAATGGTGTTAGTAATTGAATGACGCTTTTGTTAAAAAATCATAATTTTCTTTAGATCCATCCGTACATCCGATGGTGAGAATGAAATTCAAGTGGTCCTTAGGCCTTCCAGGTACGGTGGCAGCCACAAAATGATGATGTACATTCTTGCAAAATTTGCAAAAAGCATGAATGAATGAAAATGTCTCCTATTATTTCAATAATAAATGTACAGCACATGACGACATACCCTATACTCACTGGCGAAGTAATTCCCATGATGCAACACAGCAGTCGGCTCCAAAATAACCTGAGGCACCTAGGCAATTGCCTTGGGTGCCCCTTACCATTGTCTTGGTGCCCTAAAAATGTTCTATTTTTAACATTTAATGCCTTGTGCCCTTTTAAAATTGGGAAAATTGATTCCCCCCCCCCCCCCACTTCTTGTTTTGGAGCCTGCAGCATTATATGATCTGAGCCACTCTAAAACTCGAGGTTGTCATGAGTGATAATCAACAATTTGGAAAAAATGCAAAATTTCACGGGAATACCTCCAAAATTTCCCTCAAGATTGCAAAAATTTCCCCTCAAAAATAGTAAATTATAAAAAAAATATTTCCCTTCAATTCTTATTTATTTCTTTATTTAAAGACAAAAAAACAAAAAATTTCCCCCAAATAGCAAAAATTTCCCGGGAATGTGATTCCAAATCACCCCATTTCCAGGCATGATTAATCAACCAATCATAGTCTAGCAAAATCCACTTCCGTGGTTACGCACATCACGATCAAAGCAGAGCAAATACCACAGAGTTATTTTGACAATGAATATAAATAATATAAAAAACATGTTATTTTTCTTGGTAATTTCCAGAATATTATTGAATAGGCATGGATTACCAGTATTACCCAACCACTACATGTATCAGCTATAAACCAAACTACATTATGAAATCCTTAAATTACAGAACATAAAATGTACTTCTGTCTAGTATCTCATCTATAAATCTTTCAAATGTTTAATATCATGATCATGAGCTCATGTACTGAAACAAAGAGCCCTTTAATAAAATGTCATGATGTCTTCAATCTCAACTCTCTTGGGCCCTGCAGTTGACTATAGGACTACCGTCACTAAATTGAGTTCAAAATTTGGAATTATCTTTTAAAAATTTTAACATTATTATAATTTCCTGACCAGATTCTGAATCAGCGTAACACGAATGAAATCCAAATAATGAGTCCAAACAAGCCTATAAGTCTTAGGTCAGTGCCAGTTTGTGATGGTTCCCAAATGCAGGTTGATAGCCATATCAACGTAACCTGATACAAAATCTATCAGGATTGAAGGGTTAATCACCCACGTCACTCAAAATGTCAACATTATGCACATCTTTTACGAATGACACATGAAAGCAAACTATAGCTCCTGGGATTTCCTGGAATATTGCCTCGGCCCTTCACCAGTCAATTTACACACTTGGGTGTACATCACTGAGATATGTAATGAAGATGAAAACCATTTGGTTACTTTACTCTCACATTCCCAGCAAAGTTGTTGAGTCCAAGGCTAGCAATTTGAAACAGAATAGGGACCACCTGGAATTAGTTAGGTTCAATTTTCTTGGGTGAAAGGGAGATCTCATCATTAGTGAAAGATGTATTTGCCAACATGTAAAGAGGAGATCTGGACATATTATCAACAGTTTGTTTGATTCAAAAAAATGACAAATTGGGTGAATTTCACTTGGAATTTTCTGAATATCATTTTCCGAGATGCAATTCACACCTGTTATGGACAAGGGTCTGGAAAAAAAAATGTGCAATCTTGGGCTATACTTCATGGTACACTCATACTCTATTAACATTCTCTGTGTGCTCTGTTATTCACCAAAATGGGCTAATCATGCAATTTTCTTATTGGGTTACTGTCTATATGTCATTTATACTGTGATTTCACATGTGACCACTGGGAGTATGAGGTAGCAGGGTCGCGCTTAAGTTGCGTTTCTGCGTCCAGGAACGCCTATATTTTATTCGGACGCACACAAAAATAAAAAAATAAACGAGCTATTGCGTCCGTACGGACGCACAAAAATCAATGTTTACAGATAAACACAAAACGCCGGTTCATAAGATTCTGTTAATTTTCCCGGTATCGCATCGCAAAATGCGACGCAAATTTTGACGATAATGGGAAGCATTTCTGCAAAATACGTCGCAATCCTGCTATGCAATTTCCGGGCAATTTTCGGAAGTCCAGCATCGGAAGCCATGGCAATCCTACACGCAAAATCTAAAACATGATATCAAAAAGTTTCACCAAAAGGCACAATAGATATCAGGAAACCATCCTTAATTTTGTTAGGTCAATGTAATCTAATCTGCCTTTATATGATAACATCATCAAATATGCCTTTCAAAACTTGTAATAATATTCGAAGTCCCGTACTACGTCAGCCATGTTTAGCCCGACAATTTATCTCGATACAAGCATAAATCTTTCCCGATGTATGTTTGTAATGGATGTAAAAAAGGCAGAAACATGGCGCCTAATGAAGAGACTGTTGTTTTGATTTGTATAGCAGATACTGTGTACATTCTGCAGTGTATAATGGTTGGTGACTTTTACGGGGTTTGAAAAAAAAATGATAGGTTTCTACTCCTTTTCTGCTCAAATGAACGTTGTTTTTTGCACAATGGGTTCCCAGAAAATGATTAGGTTTTGTGATCAACGTCATATCGGAAGCAGTCGGCAATGATGATAGGCATTTTGAAAAATATATCTCAGGCTCAAAAAACCCCCAGAGTACCAGGCTAATTTGCGTAAATGTCGGCAAGTCTGATCAAATTGTTAGAAGTTTTGTGGTTAAAGAAAACATCGGGAAAAACACCAAGCTTCAGTATAATTATTATAATGTGTTTGCCTTTTCATTGACATCAGCAAAACTTCACAACAAATTAAAGTGATAATCAACCCCCAGATAGCCCGTCATGCTATCCCATTTTGCCAACTCCCGACTGTCAGCAGTAGCTCATGATATTATTTTATCATTAACCCTGAAGTGAGTTCAGATGAGAAATTCATTCAAAGTTTTCCATCCAAAATGATGAATTCCAAACATCAATTTGTTTTATTTAAAATATAAAAAACATTATATGAGCATTTATTTATCAAAATTCTTACTTAAATCATTGTTTTATGTGCCTAGGTTTATTTTTTTGTAAAACGTAAAAAGACATGAAATTAGGTACCTCCATGATGAAATGTAAGCACTCAACGAGTTTTAAATGTTCCCTACTTTAGCCTTGTAATCAAAATATTGGAGCCTGTCAGGAAACTTGTAACAATGGTTAACATAACAAAAGCCATAATACCCACTTGACCTGGTTCACCTCCCCAGGGATGTGGCTCACCCCTTGGGACTATTCCACTGCTGGATACTAGGTTGATTTTAGAAATTCCATCTGGTTGGCTAGAATGGTGGTTGTTGGGAGGGGGGTAGGGGGTTGTAAATAACTTTTTTTGATAGTTTTTATTGTATTTAGGGGAGGGGGACAGATGGAGTAACAAGTTACATGTTTGATTTATTAACAAGATTTTTAGTGGAAAATGAGTTTTTTTTTTCTAATTAAAAAAACAGCAGAAACACAAGTGTAGTGTTTTTGGTCTTGTTTGGCAATTTTAATTTAAAGAAAAAAATTAATAGTGTCATTTTACAATTAAATTACACTTTAAAATGTTATCAACTTTCAATTAACATTGAATGAGGCTTTACCATTATACATTTTTGTAGTCGACGTTTCCAACTGACATTTTTAATCACGGCATTGAATCATCATGGCATTAGTATAGAAAATTTCTATATTGTGAAATTATGGCCTAAAATTTACACAAAAAGGTTCAAAAACACAGGTTCAGATTGCACCAAAGAGCATCAAGATAATAACCTGGACCCCAGCCGTAAGGACTTAGCGCTATGCGCTTGTTATGTGCGCAAATTGACAGAAATGTTGTCCATTACTATTAAAGGTCCAGAAAGACTTAAATTTTGTACTGCCTTGTTTACAGCTGTTTACAATAGGAAATGAAGGTGGGACTATCGAACAATGGAATGCAAAATGCCGGCCCATACAAAATCCAATGTTATGCGCGTAATCCAAGTGTTTCAAATGGACCGCACCACTTCTGGACCCCAAAATTAGTGCGGACCCCCAAATTTTGGAATTCAAGGAAGCTAAGGGGTCCATGCGACCCCTTTTTTTAAAACCTAGCGCTACCCCTGTTAGTAGGTATCGTGCATAAAAGTCAATCACATGACCAATATAATAGGCAACTGTATTGGACTTGAAAGGAATCAGTCATATCGATACATTTAAACATTCAACACAAGCAGGGGCTTTGATAGGTCATTTGGAAGACAATAAAAACTACGACCCAACACTAAGTTTTATAAATTGACCTTAGATGACCTTTGACGTCACACTGAAACCCTGATAACAAATGTCAGCTGTCCTACCCTCCTTTATGCCAAATATCGCACCATAGTCCAAAGCATAACGAAATATATAGCCAGACAGACAGACAGACAGTCAGTCTCTTTTTAGTTGTATAGATGTCAAAATTTTGCATTTTTCAGGACCCATATTCAGACTCAGCATGAAAAATGCAAATAAATGAGTTCCAACCAAGCCTAGTCTTAGGTCAGGTTTTTAACTGATTGTCATATGTCCATTAAACCTAACCCGGGCCGGGTCGTTTTGCCGGCCGACGGCCAAATGCAACGAAAAGGCATCTATTGTATTTTAACGGCCAGATCCAACGAGCGGCAAAGTTTGAGTTTCATTGCATCTCGGCCGTTTTTCCCGGGCAAAGGAATACGTAGGGTAAAGTCAAAAACGGACCAGATGCAACGAAAAACATGGCGTTCATTTTCCCGGAAGACGGCCCAAATGCAACGAAAAAACCTAGCGTCATTTCCGGAAGACGGCACAGATGCAACAAAAAAACATCGAGCCATTTACCGGAAAGACGTCCAGATGCAACCGAGAAACATCACGTGAAAAGCAATAAAAAAAACGGGATAATAAATTAAAATAAATAAATAAATCAATAAATAAATAATGGATGCGTACTGCACACTGATTTGCATGAATTTTGTAGACTTATAGTTCAACAGCATGAGTGGCGCTATACGCTACATCATAGGCGTGCGTGGCGCTATTATGCTACGTCATGATACGGTTTACGTCAATGAATACGTTTATGCATAAGTAAACCCAATAGCTTATCGAAAATGTGGCGCTATCACCATCGAAATCGAAATGTCTATGGGCATTTGTACACGTGTAAACCCGCCTGATGAAAAGAATTGCGCCTTATCCGGGCAAACCGTCCGAAATGCCAGTGAAAAGCATCGCATCATTTCCAGTCAATAATAAAAAAACAAAAAACATCGGCAGCTGCAACGAAAAAAATCGCGTCCTTTTCACGGAAGACGGGCCCAGAGCAACGAAAAACATCGCATCATTTTCCGGGAAGGACGGCCCAGGTGCAACGAGAAAATCGCGTCATTTTCCGGTAAGACGGCCCAATGCAATGAGGGCCAATGCGAGTCATTTGCGCGACAAAAATAGTTGTTGACAGCCCAGATGCAACAAAACACACTTTTTCGACCGGCTACCACGTTTTCGTGGCTCTCATTGCCTCTCGGCCGGTTAGGGTTAATCCGGGTCATTGATCAAAGTGAATGGGCATACTTCGTGCTTAAGGTAGATTTCAAAATTACGTGAGACTCCATACTAAATCCACAGGGCGTGACGGTTCAATCCTTGGACATGTGGAGACTAGGCCTTTGTGCCATCACAAAACGATTGTGTCCATGGTACAAAGTTACCTTGCAGAATCAGCGCCTTACTGGAACCTTGTGCATTCAGTTCTACAATCATCGTTAATGATAGAGGATGCCAAATCGCTTGTGCTAATCTCTTATACAAGTTTGGCCCACGTTTATGGCAAAATTAAAACTCGTTGCGTTTCGTTGTGCATTGATATATAGGAATGCATTAATTCTCCAGTACTGTGATAAAGAATGATATTTTGTAGTGTTCAAAAGGTAAGTTGAGTTCAAATAACACCATGTAATGAATATTTGCTGGTGTT
>JAMKCH010033976.1:0-14856 GCA_023653785.1 Ophioderma brevispina | reverse complement strand
CTTCTAATTACAGCACTTCACTAACATATGGCCATTTTGTTTTCACTCTCCATTTTTACAGGACAAAAAGCTCAGTAAGACCGAGAGATACCGATTCAAAGAGGAAGCAGAAATGCTGAAGGGCCTAAGCCACCCAAACATAGTGAGTTTCTATGACTACTGGGAAGCAACAACGCCGAGGTCCGGTCGCAAACACATTGTACTAGTAACAGAATTGATGACATCAGGAACTCTCAAGACGTGAGTTAATACATCAAATGAGTGATACTTATTGAATTAATTGATACAGTTCAAGCAAAAATGTGACTATACCTAGTGGAGCCACTGGAAAGACCACTTAGATTTCTATTGTCACACGTCCGAAATGGATGCATGTACCCATGTACGTACAAGTTATATTTTTCTCATCTGAAACCAAAAATTTAAAACTTCTCTGACCAGAAATGCAATGGCCAATTTTCATGAAACTTGGCCATGTAGGTACAATATAGTGATGGACTTAAGTATTATCCATGTTTTCTTTCATTACAAAATGGCCATGTACCTGATTTGCATAATTGGCCTATAACAAAGCTCTAGGCAAACTTCCACTTCTCTGACCAGAATGCAATGAAACATGGTATGCGAGTATGCGTGGTTTCGCTACCTCTGTGCATTGACATCAACGCAAGATTTGGTGGTCGCACTAGGAAACTGTGCATGCTGGCTTTTAGAGCCGGTGTTTTTACATGCAAGCACAAAGACGCCATATCTTGAGTAAAAGCTGCGTCAAGGTTATGACATCACTGCACAGAGGTAGAGAAATGGACTATAGTCGAGGACACAAGTGTCTTCCATGTCATGTGTCAAATGTGCATGTTAAGTACCTCATTTGCATATTTGTTCTAATTTGGTTTATTTGACAAAAAGGCAGCCCATGTTGCATATTTTCTGAATATAGTGAGCACGCAAACCAAGAACTGCGAAATTTTACTTTAAAATACTGTGATAAAAACTGTGCACATAGATTTCAAAAAGGTTGATGATAGTGCATGTATAATCAATGGATCATTGAGAGTGAATCGGTGTGCGAAGTAAGAGGATATTAACACTATTTTGATGATTAATACTTTATTTTACCATCCATGCAGGTATCTCAAACGTTTTGAAGGGGTGAAGATGAAGGTTTTGCGCAACTGGTGCCGCCAAATTCTCAAAGGTCTGCACTTTCTCCACACAAGGCAACCCCCTATAATTCACCGTGATCTCAAATGCGACAACATATTCATCACAGGGACATCGGGATCTGTCAAAATTGGTGACCTGGGTCTAGCGACATTGAAGAAGAGCTCATTCGCTAAGAGTGTGATAGGTAAGTCTGCATAAGCCACCGTCCTTGTCCTGGAATGGTATAAATGTATTGTCTTACACTGATATGAAGATTGAGAATGATTTTTATGTGCAATAATTATATTGTATGTTTTGATCTTTAAACAGTGACATTCTTCACAACTGAGGTATTGTTGTATTGTTGAAATTTACATATTAGACCAAGAAGAAAAGGTTTTGTTTCAGAAACTCGCTCGCATAGCTATGTGAGATCAGATTTGCTGCTTAGCAGTCTGCAGTCAGGCCCTTTTGGACCCTTTTTTGAAGTTGTTAGAAAAACAAAGACTTTACTGCTGCAATAACAAAAGAAATTCACAAAACATAGCTTTTTGCCTATGATTCTGAGACGAACTTTTTTTTAATCATAATTATTAAATTAATGATTTTAGTTGACGACGACTTGTGAATCATTTTAAGTTGCCCTCAAAATCTTAAATTTTCCCATTTCCTACATAGTTGTTAACATTTTAGCTATTTTTTTAGTTACAGTAGGTAAGAGGGTCACGTACTAGAACACACACACATTAAAGATCAAATGAATGATACAATGGTTTAACCGAATATATAGGAAATCAGAGAAATTAACAGTTTTTACCACCCAATGTGTGACAAATCACTTTTTATACAACAGTTAATGACAAGCATCAAAATAACCCTAGATGGAAAATTTTTCTTGGACTGCAATGGTGCGGGAATCAAAGCCACGACCTTCTGACTGGACAGATGCCCTATCCACTAGGCTCTGTCACAGTCCTAGAAAAGTTTTCCTCTAGGGTTGCTTCGGTGCTGTCAATAACTGTTTGCAATAATGTGATTTGGTTACACAATGTGGTGTGGTAAAAAGCAGTTTCTCTTGTTTTTTTGTTTAGAAAATAAACAAATATAATTTTGCTTTTTACCAGATACTGCCATGTCAGGCTGTGGAATCCCACTCCAGAAGTGGGCTATATAACGCCCAACCATTTGGGTCACTGTATATGATTATAAAAATCTACTGTGAATACTCTTGTGTCATTTGAAATACTGTGATGCATACAATATTTTGTGGGCTGTGCAGCTATTCCTATTGCCAGGGTCCGTATGCAAGCCCATTATGAATGGCCGATTTGAAGGGTAAGTAGTCATTTAAACCAGGATTAATCGTCCTTGTTCCAACACCACCATTACATTGGTAAAGTGAATTTTTTGCTTAAAAAAAAAAAAAATTGGATCCCGTTTGATAATATAATTGAAGAAGAACAGGAGGATGAATTTTGGGATTTTTTCTTTTTGTTGTTTTTTTTTGTTTTTTTTTTTTTTTTCAATGGTACTTGAATTTACATCAGTCAAGTGAATATTTAGTAGTCATCTATCTCAGGGATAACTAGTTTCGGTACCCCCGCAACCCGTGTTGTATCCCCATAGGCTACAACTTGGGTTGCGGATAATATGGTGGGCGTGGAGGAGAGGGGGGAGTGAGGGAGTGGGAGGGGCGGTGGAAGAAATATGAGGGAAAGTTAGGGGGATGGTGAAAGATGTGGGGGGTAGGTCGAGGTTAATGTGGGGGAGGGGGGGAATACTGAATCGAAAATGTGGAGGGATGATTATAGAAGGGGGGATTGGGAGAGAATGTGATAATGTGAGGGTAGCGTGTTCGGAGTGATTGGGTCAAGGGTGGGGGCCCTCTCCCCTCTTTGTACATTTCCAGAAGCAATAAATGCTGTAGACGTTTTGTCCCACACTTGACCAATTGAGTCAATATCATATGGATTAATGTTAACTAAGGGCACTTTGGGATTTACTATAATGCGATCACTTACGTTTTAGCGGGAAAAATCGTCAAATTTCGTCGCTTTCTATCCAGGATTCTAAACGCAGCAGCGCCATGTGGTTTCATTGTCTCTTGAGGGTATAATCTGGAAACACACGCTCTAATGGCCACTGACCTGTATAGAGGTCAGGTCATATTGCTATCGGCTGCGAGCGGCCGCCGATCCCCATGTGCAATTTTCACTTCCTCGTTCAACATGCTCCTTCATTATGGAGCTTTAGGTGATTGCGAATATTGGCAGACGACAAGAAGGGACAGCATATGAATCGGTCACCAAGCAACTCACTTTGCTAAGTCAATTGACATCACAGCTTTAAGTCAGTCCCAGCTTGAAGTGTAAACATTCTGTACAACTACGAGACTGCATTGAATTTCAGTAAAAGATTTTCAGTTATTGAGTGTTACGTTAAGAATTTAAAAGAATTTTAGAAAGATGTGTACTAGCTCTAATTGTTCAAATTTCTGTTTTTGAAAAAAAAAAAATGTATTTCCAATTGCGGTGGGCGCCTGCATCATCGCAACTTCGTTGTGCCCGCCGTGGCCTATGCTAATTTTAACTCTGGCACACAACAACAATACGATTTGCATATGCTCACATCAAAATGCAAATTTGTGACGCGCGTTCCCGGATGGTAAACTAAAGATGTAGCAACCACATTGATCAACGGGAGACTGTAGCGTGGGCCAGTCAGTACTTAGTAAGTAATTTCATTGCATTTTCGACGTGTTACCCTAACAATTCGACGTAGTTACTATTCATAGATTTGCTATTTTGGCTTTACTCTGTCGCTGGAGACGTTTAGGAAACCGTAAGTACTTCCTAAAAAGGAATTTGAAGACACATACGTTGGGTCCATGTTCCCGTTCAGTAAATATCGGTTTCGTAAAGGGTACTTGTTCGACACTAGGGATAACCAGTTTTCAAGAAATTTTCCTATTTCAGGTTATTTTGCTAGCTTGTCTGTGTACAAAGTCAAAGAAATGACATCTGTTTGTCATTTTTGATCTATCGCTAAAAAAATTAGGTGGACTGATGAGAATATAAATTTTACATTGTTTGATGTTTCATATGATATGATCATAAAAGATCCATACAATTCTTTCTTGGTGAATTGCCTTGCTGCAAATTTTGAGAAAATAACTAAAAACCGGGGGGGGGAAGGGGTCAGATTGCACACACATTCTGCGTTCATCCATGTCATTCAGTAAATGACACTTCAATAAGGTAATACAATACAAACGATCTTATGCTGCCGTGCCAACCAACGTAATTAGTATTTGGCACTGGTTGATACGATCCCAGTGTTTTGGATTTTGACTGTTTATCATCACTAATTAATAGAGATAAGATAACAGACAAGTCTTCAGGTTACATTTTTATAATCCAATCCCCAAGTATTAACTTAGGAGATGTATGACTCTGGGCTAGTTCTATTAATTACGCACATATCATTGAAAAGTAATTTTTGCATGAGTAGTCAGAAGAAAAATGCTATTCTATCAATCAATCATCTACCGAATTATTGCTACTAGAAAGTATTAGCGTCTAGAAGAACCTCCATCCATCAGGGATTTTCACTCCTCCACAACCGCGCATCAGTTTTTTATAACCGTAAGTAGCTAATACTCAAAATATCTTTTGGCACTCTCGCAAATCCACCCCCAACGTTTGAGACACTCCCGATACAGTGAACATGAATCAGACATGATGAAATGCTGTCAGATGTGGAATAGTAGTACACCAAGGGTCTATTTAGTAAGTGCCATTAGTAGTGTCCAGGCATGATTTATGATCCTCAAATTCAGAATAATATTTGGTTCACGGACTGTGTGTGGCCGTGTATATAGGCTATTTCATGTAGGTTTGTTTTCGTGATTTATGCCAGCAGTACTGTTCTGGAATTTTAAATCCTACAAACAATTTATTGACGATTATCCCTGAAATCGCTCTCACCAATGGCATACGCAAGGACTGAGCGGAAGCATGAAAACTAGCTCAAACCCAATTCTGTGAAATTGGTCTCTACCGTGTATAAGCTTGTAGAATTCAGAGTAAAGAATGAAATAAACTGCCAAAACTGGGTAGTTGTTACTTCCAGACCTTACCATGTGTTCATCATTTAGTTGAATGTGCACCTCACAGACAGAAAAGCATCCCGACCATTTTCCCCGGCAAAAATGTAGACTGATAAGTTTTACAGCGCGAGCATGAGTAAAGATTTCCTTGCGTATAAATAAACAAAGTGGTTATTTTCTAGTCCACGCATTCAATAGATATGCCTCTCCTTTGTTGTCTTTCTCCACATATGAGTGATAAAGATGCTGGTGCAGAATGTTGGTTGATGTGGGTTTGTGTTGGACAGGTGATTATAAGGCCAGGTGAATATGACCTCATAAAATCTTTCTCCAGTTGCTATCAATGTTTTGCTTTATGAAACTGGTACAGAATTCCGGTGAGAGGGAAAAATAGCGTTTCAATTGGCCACATCTAAGGGTAATATTTTCTTGGGTATTTTGTTTTTAAAACTACAATGCCTTACGGTGCGACGCCTGCATAATAATATTTGAAAGAGGAATACAATTAGCAGGGTTGGTAAAAGTTGGGAAAAAAAAATACATATTTTATGCATATGTGGAACATATTACAGAACACAATGTGGATGCAAATCTATAAAGGATTATTAATAAAAAAGATATAAGTACTTTGCTTAGTTTTATTAGAAAAGAACATAAAATGATTTTATCAATGTTTTCTTTATTAATAATCCCTTCCTGTTTTGTTTTTCTGATAAGTTACTTATTCTGAGATTTCTTTTTTTTTTTTTAGGTTTTATGCATACAAAATGTGTGTTTTTTACTTCTTATCCCAGGTAAGAAACTTGTGATTTGCAGTCATGTCATCACAAAAGATAGGCATTTTCCATTTTGATTTTGTTGAGTGTTACTAACAAAACTGTATGTTTTCCTTTCGTGACAGGGGTCGTAGTCTACTTGATGGCCCCGCAAGCATTATGTATCAACCTTTTTTTCACTCGCCGTTCTTTTTTTCCATGACGGTCTTTCCCAACAGGTTGTATCTTCACAGCCAGTGTGATCTCTCAAAAGCAAAAATTGGCTGTCCTCTTTGTATTTAAGGTACCCCTGAGTTCATGGCACCAGAGATGTACGAGGAGCATACGATGACTGGTGGATGTCTATGCTTTGGGATGGCATGCTTGAAATGGCCACGTCAGAGTATCCCTTGACAGAGGGTACAATGCCCCGCCCAGATTTACAAGAGTAGCACAAAATGTAAGTTGATTTATTTTGTCGTCCTTAGGTTGGGGACAAAAATAGCTTTCAAATTTCAAAGTGATTTCGTGATTCCAGCACCTTCTGTTTTATCATTTTTTCAGTAGATATCCATTGAGAAAAACTTTCAGTTTTGTTTGATAAAGCAATTGCTTGTTTCCACAGTCCCAATGGCCACTGTGCTATAATTTCTTAAACTTTTCTTAAAAAAAAAAAAAAAAAAATGCACATTTCTTACAGATCCGACCGATTTTTGCAATGATAAGATTAAGGTACATGTGAATACTATTAAGGCTAACGGTTAAGATGATATAAAATCTCAACTTTTTTGAGTTAAGTCGGGGGCGAGGTTGTAAGATCACGAAATGCCTTTAACTAGATGTATAGTATGAAACAAGACACATACACACGCTGGGGACGAGATGTCCCTGCAATTGGCATTATTCTTCCAAACTCTATTTTTTTTTTGTTCCTTATAATTGCCACAGAGTGGATAGAACTAGGAGGAAGTGGCAATCTAATTTTGACAAACAAACATGTTACTATGTAAATAACAGAGGGATTGTAGTTGTATCTCACAAAATTTGAGGAGCAACACTGATATGGCCCAACAATTAGTCTTCCCTAACATGCCAATTACACAAATGCATTGGCACAGATGCAGAAACCAACAGAGACGGACACATACACACCACACACTAAAAGTTGCACTACTCCCCCACCACAATTATCAAATTAAAAGACACAAGACATCACTGAAGAGCATATTTTGGCTGTGCACTAACAAGCTGTTGGCGCCATATACACCACACACTAAAAAAAGTTTAATTGCACTAATCCCCCCAATTATCAAATTAAAAGACACAAGACATCCTTGAAGAGCATATTTTGGCTGTGCACTAACAAGCTGTTTTAGCATATACACCACACACTAAAAGTTGCACTACTCCCCCACAATTATCAAATTAAAAAAGCCCAAGAATCCCTTGAAGCAGCATATTTTGGTGTGCACTACCAAGCTGTTTCGAGCCATATAAACCAAACACTAAAAGTATGCACTACTCCCCCACAATTATCAAATTAAAGAAAGAATCCTTGAAGAGCCTATTTTGGTGTGCACTAACAAGCTGTTTGAGCCATATTACACCACACACTAAACGTTGCAATATCCCCACAATTACAAATAAAAGAACAAGACATCCTTGAAGAGCATTTGGGCTGTGCAAACAAGCTGTTTGAGCATATACACCACACACTAAAAGTTGCACTACTCCCCCACAATTATCAAATTAAAAGACACAAGACATCCTGAGAGCATGATTTTGGCTTGCACTAACAAACTGTTTGAGCCATATACACCACACACTAAAAGTTGCACTACTCCCCCACCACAATTATCAAATTAAAACAAGCCACAAGACATCACTTGAAGGAGCATATTTTGGCTGTTGCACTAACAAAGCGTTTTGCGCCATATACACCACACACTAAAAGTTGCACTACTCCCCCACAATTATCAAATTAAAACACCAAAGACATCCCTTGAAGAGCATATTTTGGCTGTGACTAAAAGCTGGTTTGAGCCCATTATTACACCACACACTACAGTTGCACTATCCCCCCACAATTATCCAATAAAGACAAGAAATCTTGAGAGCATATTTTGGCTGTGCACTAACAAGCTGTTTGAGCCATATACACCCAACACACTTAAACGTTGCTTGCACTACTCCCACAATTCATCAAATTAAAAGACACAAGAAACCCTTGAAGGCCAATTTTGGCGTGCACTTAACCAACGCTGTTTGATCCCTATACACCCACACTACAAGTTGCACACTCCCCCAAATTATCAAATAAAAGACACACGGGGTGGACATCCGAAGGCATATTTTGGCTGTGCACTAACAACTTTGAGCCCATATACACCACACCAAAGTTGCACTACTCCCCAAATTATCAAATTAAAAGACACAAGAACCCTTGAAGCAGCATATTTTGGCTGTGCACTAACAAGTTTTTGACCAAAACAACATCTATTGACATATCTCTTTTTAATTATTTATGTTTTCCCCAAATCGACCAGCTGTGGCAATTGTCGCCAGTTGTCGGTCTTGGTAACGAATGCAGGTTTGCGCACAGAAAACCATACTAACTCAATAACAGCATTTCTGGAGAAGTCACACATTGATTTTTTTTTGATGATCACAAACAGCAAAGTGCCCTATAGGACTAATTTTATATCCCAATAAAGACATCTGAACACTTCATTGCAGGCTGCTATGCAAAACCTGTTTATACAGTAACACAAATTGTCAGTAAGACGCCTAGAATTCCAAGTTGCAGTCGCAGTTTGTATTCTCGGCGAGTGTAAAACCTTTCCCACTGCCGGATTATTAAGAACAAGGACAGCATGTAATTGATTGGATTATTTCTGCAGGCATAAGCCAAACAAAGTGGGCAAGTCAGAATTATTCTGCAGATGTATGTTGAAGTTCATGAAATGAAAAGAACCGACATTCTGAGCTTTTCGTTTTTTTTCTCAAAAGTTGCAACTCTAGTAAACAGGAAATAGATTGGGTTAAAATTAGTCACGACCCCACACACCATAGTCCCAATAAGGAGGTAATCTCAAAATAAGGTCAAGCCTTGCTATGCTGACTGCTATCTGCCAATTGACAGCATCAAGCCGTGACCAAACATATGCCAAGACCAGTTATTAAACTCTTTTTTGGTATAATGAAATATTGATTCTTGTTTTCATGAAGAGAAAGTGTTTTTAATCTAAGGTATGTTACCACAAATATTAATTAATTCTCTTGGGAAGCCATACTACATATTGAAGTTAATTGTTGCTGGCAGTTTTTTATACATGTTCGTGCATAGAAATTAGTTTGAATGGCTCAGAGTTGCAATTGAAAGAAAAATTTGAATTAGTGCACCACTGACAATACTTGTTTTTTAACGGAGTGAATTTGAACTACTCTATGTAAATATGCACAAAAAGACTGACGCTGAGGCGTGACAGGAATTGTTAATGTCTTAACAGAAAGATTGTAAGTTTGCCTCTGAGGTTTGATAATCAGAAAGGTAAGGTCTACCAATCTGAATTAATAAATGCCTGCCTCGGAGCGGTCGGTCGGGGCCAATGTTGCCATGTAGTAAATCGGAAAGACGGCTGACACATAGAATGTGAATGATAAACAAGTTTTCCAAAGAGGACACAAAACTTGAATAAATTGATGATGGTTATTGGCATTGGGAGAAATGCCAAGTGATGCGAGATGAGACATAGCACAGTAAAAACTGCCAGTCTGGATGCATGCATGAGGTCGACTTTAAATTCACCCCTCCCATTTTATCGGTGTTCTGAGACTGTTCTCCTCATTGGTTTGGTTAGCGACTTCACAATAGGTCATCTGGTGGTAAAAAATGGTTAGGCATGAGTATCAAAAAGGTTATGCAGAATCCCCCCCTTTTTTTCCTTTTAACTCTTTTTTAGCCCGAGTGTTCATTTCAATTTTTATTTCTGAATATAGGTTTTTTATTGACACATCAAGAAGTGATGCAATGCTTTTTGTCCCTTGTCATTGAAGGGTTCTTCCTCAATTTGATTGATAACTTAAGTGCCAAAATCATTCATTTTGATTCATGCCCAAAATAAACAAAAAATGCAATGATTCATCCTGAGATCTGATTTTAACATGAACAACTTTTTTCTACTTCGTCTCCCTGGCACAATGTGTATTTTGTCGGAAGGGCAACTTCATCATATACTTTGATCACCTAATAGGCAAAAATTATTTGGCTTTTGTTTTTCCGCTAGTGAAAGTAATTCCGTTTTACGTGCGTGCCTCTTGCCACAAGCATGCGCCGCGCGTGCATCACGCACTGCTTGTGCTGTGATAGTGTTGCATGCAGTTTCGCCCGCAGTATACCATATCAATTCGCGGTGTGAAGAGTCTTGTCAATTTGGTGATGAACAAAGTATAGTATAGTATCCCTCCTCAATCATCAACAAAATTGAAGGTGCAACGAGAGATTTTGAGACACCAAAATATTGTGTCATAATAGTAATTTCATATAGAATAGACACTCAATAGATTTCTTACATTGTATTTTGCTACAGAAATGGCTTAAAAGAGAGAAAAAGGTGATTTTGATTTGCTAATTATCTCAATATAAAACATAGGCTGAATATCGTATTTGCTCCTATATGAAATTAGAAATTTTACATTTTTTGTACCAAAGAAACATTTCTCAGATTAATCCTTTCACATGGGGATATTTTTTATGGAAAGCTTTATATCAGGACAAAAATCAGTACTTTAGATTTTTTGGGACACTATGTAAAGTCTCTCATTGCACCTTTAAACTTCAGACAAACTGTAAAAGTAGTAAAGTATATTGATAATTGAGTTGATTTATCAGATTTAAAATTTAGCATTTGAAAGACAATGTATTTACCATACTGTTGTAATTTGTTTTCTTTAACATCGACTTTCAAAATGTGACATCGTGAAGAGTTTTGCAGACCATATTTATTCTTGTGATTTGCATTGACAATTTATACGGAGCTAGTGCTCAAGTGGAAGCAAAAGGGAATATTTGCAGCTTGAGTTGCTGGCACAGGTGATGCATTCACACACTATGGAAACACTAGACTAGAAAAAAGGTCCCCTCTTTCAAGCCGTCGGTTTTTCGGATGTTGCGGTTTTGATGAATCTACAGGGATGAATCACATAGAGTGTGGGCTTAATTAGGGCAAATTTAATGATGAATGCGTGCAGCATATGTGGCTCCTTTCCACCATTAGCAATATATAGATTCTTTTTTCCTTCAGACCCACAAGCATTGGCCTCTTTTTTTGTCAGGTAGTGGTGAAGAACCACTTTGATTTAAAACACTCGGATGTTAATCAGTGCTCAAATTCTGTCTTACAACTCAGTTCACATTGTGACCTTTGCCTACAGTGAAAACTACAAACTGTACAAGGGGAAGTTTGTTCGGGCTGTCATTTTCATGCATTGGTATTAGAAAATGACAAACCAAAAGATCAATAAGAGTCCTACAAATGCTGCTAATCTCATTTTGAATCAAAGTAGAAAATAGCGACTGCAGATCAAAATAATTTGTAGCAGTGATTGTCTTAAGCTTTCATCACATGAATAACATGTCTTACTGTAATTTTGCTGAATTTTCTCAAAATTGTTTGGCATTCTTGTAGAAATCATAGCATGATACACTACAGTCGCTGCCAGAATTTCTCAGGCAAACCGTACGCACACAATGTATTATGCAAATTAAATTGCCATATAGGCGCATGCCTCTCGACCAATTACAAATCGCGTAACGGTTGTCAAGAACTTATTTATGCTTCCGGATTGACGCGCATCACGCTGCACGTACCCCAATCTTGCCTGAGAAATTCTGGCAGCGACTGTACATGGCTGAATTCTTGTTCAGGGTGTAGCCAAAACCATAGATACTCTTGTGTATACCATGGCAGTTCATGTGTAGCACACACTGAACTATTTGCAGTGCAGTAGCTGCATGATAGGTTTTCCAAAGTACGCCAGGTGTCAGGTGTGCTGTGACACACATCCTCTGTTATACCCACCCATGGGACTACAAAGTTACCCAATAGGTGGAGAAAAGATAGACGGTACTAAGAGGTGGACATGCAGCAGCTACGTTAACTGCTTTGCAGCTATTCCACCCACTGTCTGGTAATAAACAAATTAAGGGTGCTATACATTCAATCTTTGTTTACCTTATTTTTTGGTGGGGCAGGAATTACAAATTTGAATTGCACATCTTCAGAAAGACCTAGATGTTCTGTATTCAAAATGAAAATGCCAAAAATATTGAACCAAAATTTGAGTAGAAGATGCACATTTGGAGCCAAAGTAGCTCTGCAGCTACACTGACAGAAGACTATTTGAATTTGAGCTGAAGTAGCTACTCTGTGATGGTGCAGACACTGCTGAGTGTACATTATCCATCTATGCGACAGAAAAAAAAAACACTCAAGGACTCAACTTATTTTTCTGTAACAACTATGTAGTTACTTCCATTAAGAAAATAGCTGCATAGTATAGTATATGAATTATATAGAAAGTCCAAATTCTGTCAATATCCTTTTAAAAAAAAAAATTGGATTCTTGATATATCCAAACTATTTTGCACATTGTAATACTTAATTAGGCACAAATTGCATCTTCAGAACATTTGATAATAAATCAAAGTCTAATTGAAGCAAATTTTGGTCCCTGAATCACTCCAGGGGTGGTTCCCCAACCAACTTTCGTTGGGCTTCCTGTCTGAGGGTGTAAGTCCACTCCATGTAATTGCCCATGTAACGTGCCCAAAAGGATGTCATTGGTCAATTGGGACTGGTGTTACCTCGGTATGTTGCGGCCTTGTGACAGGGCCACCAATCAGCGAGTGGCTTAGTTAAAACTTGGGGTTTCCCGCGAATTTTGTCTGTTGTGGGTAATTTTTGCCTCCCTTTTGTCACAATCCGGCTAGAGGAAGACAGTGCGGTTTGGTTCCGAAAGTCCCCACCCTCCCACCCAAGTGGGTACTGGGTTGGGGTCCCCTCAGGGTGGGTGCACTGAGGGTGCACCACAGGTCGGTGGCGTTGGTTTGGCTTGTCCAGGGGCTGGGATCATCCCTCCTTCGGCTATGCATAATGTTTGCCTAGGGTAAACCTTAACCCGTATGGGTAGAGGGGGATGAAGCCAGCCTCTGGCTTAGTATTCTTGAGATTGGCCAATCGCATTGGTTCCCTATTTTGTGTTGGCACCGTTTAAGTCACCCCATTTCCTACTGGAAATGCTTGTGTGTATCACCAGTGTGTTGTCAATAAATTGGTCACTGTCTATCCAGCCCTTCCTGCAAAACATTGTAATTACCGACTCCCTGTGTTTCTATCGTGTGGATTTGAAAGAGTGATTTCTGGGAGCAATAACATTGTAAAAGTGACACTAACAGAATAACTTTTTAGAATGAAATTCAAATAATTATGATTATAATGAGGAATTCTAGATAATTAATTAATCAATTTTTCTCTGTTAAGTGTACATTTAACATTTAATACCTTAGCATGGTAAATAAAATTGAAAAATAAAAAATAGCTTCCCAGTCCTCTACAGTGTCAGTGTCAGGGTTGTTTTTCACTTTCGTTCTGTAACTAAATTGTAACTATTAGTTCTCGTAACTTAAATTTGTTTTAATACAAAAGAATTGAGTAAGACTGAATTTAAATGTGAAAAAAAGTGAATTAAAATATAGCTATGTTTTTAACAACAAGAAGGAAAATATAATTTGATCAAAATCAGAACTCACTAGAAGTCTAACTTGCATCTAAGGGTGTGGGCAATAATAAAGAAAAACTTTCATAAGGACGGTTTATGAGATTTAAACAACACTGATAAAATGAAAGCCATCCTGCAGCCACTTTGGCTTGGAATCTGCATGTACAAAAGAGGATATTAAAATCACAGCTTGTATTGACAAATAATCCATTATTTATGGTCAAGGGATAGGGACGTAAGTAACACATTGCAATATGGGTGCATGGGTTGTCATTGATTCCCATTTTATTACCGTAGTTTATACAAAGTCATTTTCCCTTTATTTCTTTTACATTATTTGGCCACCATATCTATACAGCTGACATTTTTCTCGGGTTATGAATGATGTCACTTCCGCATGCAATTTTTTTGATGCATTCATTTGGTGTTAGCTATGCAATATTATTGAGGGACAGTACCCAAGTCATATACCAAAAATTGTGAATGCATGTTTAGAGAATTTTGTTACTGAAAATTCAAAAGCAGTGGTTGATTGGCTGTGTTTTATTTTGTCACACTTACACCACTGGCGATGCCAAATTGTTGTCAAGTTTTTTCTATGGAGTGTAAACTGCGCACTATGATGAGATTGCGATTTATTCCGTATTGAAATACGTTTTACACACAATTTGGCACTCGACGACCTTTGAGAAATAGCCAATTATTTATATGCACATAAATATTAATAACATACTAGTTTTATTCAGTTTACAGTGTTGTTTGATTTTGCATACCTTTATGGTGCTTTTACCTTCCTCTGAGTCAGGGACGGTTCAGGGTATTATCAGGATCGCAGCAAGAAAACGAGGCGTGAATTCAAAGTGGCTGGCTATCCACGCGCGCGTAGAAAGGCGATACACGCGGCTCTCGATAGCTACCTCCGCGACCTTACTTTTCCACAAAGTATTCATTTGGGCCCGACCAGAACCTCATCCACATTTAAAAATTCGCTACCCGAAAAATAGTCCGCCGATAGGCGCACTCTTTTTTCGGGCAACTCACCGTTCCCTATGCGCAGTGAGTCGTCCT
>JAMKCH010033975.1:0-35585 GCA_023653785.1 Ophioderma brevispina | reverse complement strand
GGGTTATAAGCTCGTATAGTGACACTGTTTTGTGATAAAGGTAAAAATCACACAAACTCTCCCTTAGGCCTAAGTGTGATCCATTTCTACATGGATCCAGTGAAAGACTCATGATTTAAATACTAATCCTAATTTACCATGGTGGAGTTATTATAGCATTTAGAGCACAGTATATTCATTATGTACAGTTGGATAGGCTAGGACGTGTGTACACCCCACCAGTATCATCAATAATCGAGTCGCAAAATGGCCTAGACTACATTCGTTTACTTCTATCACAATTAATTTCAGGCAAACCGGGCAACATACTTCAACACTTGCAAAACGCTGATATTTTTTCAGATATTGACAGGAAAGTACTTTAAAACGCTTATAAGGCATTCCAGTATACTCATCCATAGAAACCCCGTGCAACCGAGTGAATGTTTTGGGTAGAGCAATTCAAGGGACGCGGTGCACTTCGGGTCCAACCGGCTCGACTATTCAATCGCCCGGGGGGGTGGAGACAGCTATCCAGTGTGTAGAGATTCAAAAAGTGGTCTACAAAGCTTGGCGTCAAATGTCACATAGACTGATTAGGGAGCGGTCTTATTTAAGCCGGGGGGGGGGATGGGGATTTCAACTTTTTCGGCAAAAAATTTTCGCGTTCCCCCTCGTTCCCGTTAAAAAATTCAACACTCCCCCTTGATCATGCTGATTTCCCCACTTAAAAGTTAATTATTTTAAAAAAAAAAAAAAAAATTTCCGTTCCCCCTCCTATCTCACAAAAAATTTCGGGTCCCCCCTAAATCCTCCCCCCCCCGTGTAAATAATGACCCCTCCCTTAAAGGGGATTCTTTGCGGCACGGCCAAGTCGTGTTCTTTAAACACAGTTAGTTACTTTTGGCCATTCATTTTTTTAGCCTTAGTATTGACAAAGAATACCACTGTTATTAATTGTTTTAACCAGTTACCAGTAGAGAGTTAATTGATGGTTGCAAAAAAAGCTTGCAACAGAACATGTCACCAGCAGCAAGAATGCGAAACAATGGATTATTTCAGCGTGTTTTAAATTTCATCACAAAACAAGATTTGATTTGATAATCAGTTTTAAAAAGTATATAAGTTAGGATCCATTTCACGTAATAAAATCTGCATAGAATTGCGTGCAATATCTGTATGCCATGCACTCTCAGTGCAAAATATGTTTATTGTCGCTTTTATGGCATGAAAAACATACAGAAAATAAATAATAAAATTAAAAAAAAAAAAAAAAAAAAAAAAACTACACGTATTTTGAATAATATACACGATGCTAAGTTTAACTGTGGGTAATTCAATAATGTAGGTCTGTAGATTGTAATACAATGAGAAAGTTCCATATACTGCCATATTTCGTATTGATAAACAAAATTGTATTTCAAGCCCTCACGCGAAGTGTTTTTTTGCTACACGTTTTTGCCTACTGAAATTGGAGATTGATTTTTTTATTATTATATATTTCTTTTTAGTCGAGACAATGTTGCAAGATATCCACGAGACTATCAAAAGTACAATGTGCATTAGAAAAAATATTGAAATGAGCTTCTAAACTTCTAAAGTATAGGCCAGCTTCAACAATTCTACGGACTAGTCATTGAAAAAGCTCACCAACGTAACTGTGCCAAAATATCAACTTTTGAAAATTGGGGCGCTCTTCAAAATGTGCCATTATTGCTTTAAGTGGAAGAAATTGTGATTTATCTGTTTATTGCTTGAAGGTGTATATTTTAATACTTTTTGCAGAGTAAAAGGAATCAAAGATCACTATTTTATCAATAAGAAAGCTTTATCTTACTATCACGTCATTTATATATATTTATATTAATTTTACGTGGCGTTCGGACGAAAATCATTTTAATTCTCAATAACGAAAACTATAGGAAGAGTATATTGGGAATGATGTTTCTAAAAATCATAAAAACAAACGACTTCGGAGTGTCTTTTGGTACAATTTGAAATGAAATTGACATTCCCATGGATATTATTTTATTTTTTGTCATCAAACAGACCATTGCATATATGTTCACCTTTGGAGTCACAGCACTCGTACAGTATAGTTGAACACTTTCTATGAGTAAAAAACAAACCATTTTGAGGTTAAGATGGCAGTTTGCCGGCATTTCTACTGCGGTGCTCAATGGTTAACTTGTATTTCAAAGACTTCTTACATTTAATTTCAATTCAAATTACCAAAATTTCTGATTATCAAAGTGGTATTTATTGAAAATGCAGAATGATAATTTTCTCATATTAAACATCGTTCGTTATTGGAATTGAAAGGAAAACAATTTCCTCTATCTACTAAATAAAATGAAGTGTAATCGGGTTGCATTCAATTGAATATTGAGCAATTTCAATTAGTAATCTTTTAATGTACCATTAATCATGTATTTAAATTATGGATTTTCAAATATAGGTTATTTACATTAACAATACCGTAAATCTTACAGTGCTTTTTATTTTCAACACATTCACAATCTCTGTAATAACTCGCCCAAAAAATTTCAGTGTTTTGATTGAATCAATTTTTACAGTATAGTATAATTTTCATAGTAATTATTTGGCAGAATTGTTGTCAGTAAAATACTGCCAAAAATTATATTTTTAGTGTGGCAAAATCGTCTCAGATACACACATTGTACTAATATAAACTTCGACCAGACTTCTATATATAGGCTACCCAGTGTTGATCGAGAGAGGAGATGAATCTCGCAATATCCCATTGATCGATAGGTCACTTGATAAGCTGTCGTACGGTGGTTTTCAGGTACAGCAAACAGACGAATGCAGATTGGTCTGTTTGGAAGACTTTCATTGGCGTTTGGGTATGATTTCCAAAAGTGAAAATCTATTATATCTACAAATTGGAATGTTATTTTTGCTCAATAGTTGGTATATGAAAAGAGCTTGTGATATAGTATCATAATATGCAAAAATACAAATTTCGCCAAAGTGGTCGATTGGCCTGTTTTTCAGCTAATTATATCTCCTGAAAGGGTATACAATTGAACCAAAGTGGATGTAAAATTGCAATCTTTGGGCAATTTGAGAAATCCAAGATGGCCGCCATTGGGCTGTTAAAAACTCAAAAATTGCAGTTATATTTTGTCTTTGTCCCAAAGCGGCCCTGAATGAAGCGGCCCGGGCGGCAAACGCCGAATGGCCTCCACGCCAGTCCGCCCCTGTTTGCCACTCATATGAAGCAAGGAGTCCCATTCAGCTTACTTGTAACCTATCAAACATCCTGACAACGGATGCGTTTAAACACACTGACGTTGGATGCGCTTAAGTTAGGGTGGGGAGCTCACCTCCCATCTCTTCGAGGGAGGGCCAATGCAATGACCAGCCTCCCAGGCTCGTCACCGCATTAACGTCCTCGAGTTGTTCGCCGTCCTTTTGGCATTCCGGCACTGGCTCCACGTGCTTGGGAGAAGTTAATTGTTGTCCGCTGCGACAATATGACAGTGATGACATATGTAAACAAGGAAAAGGTGTCATAAGTCCCAGCCTATGCAGGGAGATTCTTCGGCTATTCAGGTGGTGCCGAGATTGGGACCTCGGGCTGATCGCCTCCGGTGTACCAGGAGTGGACAATGGTTCTCGGACAGTCTCCCAGGAGGGTCCCTAATCCCAGACACAGCCAAAAGTCAGAGGGCCGTCGGTGGAGTGACAGCTCCTCTTTGCAGTTTGCCGCACAATCTTCTAGAGGGTGGGTCCACGGATCTGTTCGCCTCAGTCATGAATCGTCAGATTGTGACCTATTACTCATGGAACCCGGGTCCCCAGACAGTCAAATGCTTGATCGTAGCTTCTTCAGGTTGCCATGATTCCAGAAGTCCTCCTCAAGTGACTGCTGTCCCTCGAGACTGTCCTGGTCCCTCTGGTAGTCCATGTGTTGAAGCCTGGCAGCGGGTGGTTTTCCCCAGCCTTCTAGATTGCTTGTAAGGGAATAACGGATCAGGCTTCCACAGGTAGGGACCTGGTAAGAGGCCTTTTCCATCCGACGCATTCGTCCCGGAGTGCACCATCAATGCTCTGAACCTGTCCCTGGTGCATTTCTGCAAAGACTGTACACTGAGATTGACTTTCTGAACAGGCGCCATGTCACTATTCGGTTCGGGCAAATCCACTAGAACATCTAGGATTTTCGACTCGGCCACAATGCATGGTGTGCGAAGAGATGGTTGATCCATACAAGTGTCCTGCGACCCGTAGACCATATTGACAATTTCTCAAGGAGTCTTTCAGCGTGGTTTTAACTTACGTATTCTCCGACTGTCATCGTTTGGTTACCGAATGGCCACAGGCCCGACCCGTAAGAGCTCGGTGGATGGCATATGTTTCTTTCAGTCCCCCTCTTGTCCAATCGGGTGAAGGGTATGTTTACGAATCATCCCCCGGTTCTTAGCCTTGTTCCGGAGTGGTCTTGCAATTCTGTCGTCGGAACAGTTTGAAACCAACCGAGAGCTTAGTGTGACTGACTCCTGAATATTATTATTCTGTATTGGTAATTATGCATATTAGCACAATTTGAAGAGCGCCCCCGTTTTCAAAATTTGATAATTTTTGGCAACATTTCGGTTGGTATTGTGTTTTTTCTAATGAACTATACCTGCGAACGAGAATGCTAAAAATGTTATTTTCACAAAATTAAAGCGATTTGGTGATTAAATTGGTATCCAGATTGGACTTAATAACGGCAGAGCTGAAAATTTCGACGTTGTTATGTCCGTCATGATGAAATAGGGCCACCTCGATAAAATAACCTCTAACTTGCTTGCCTGAACTATTAAAACACTAATGGATGGCGTAGACACTACCTGGCGCTATTTTCCCGGCTATTTGTCACCCTTGAAGAGGAAGGCCGTTCTCCCCACAGCCGTTAGTAATTGATTTATCGGGGTATCCCCGATAATGATTATTCTAGTAACAAAATTCCATTTTCATTTGTGACACATAACATTTTCGAGCTTAAAACACCATCACAGGGTCATAGTTTCACTAGCCATTTACCAATGCAATCGTGTAAAATCTATCATCCAAATTTTTTGAAAAATTGGGGGCGCTCATCAAAAAATGTGCTAATATTGCGTTAATTAAATCATGTTAAAATTTTAATCATATAAATGCTGAGTGAAGGAGAACTGGAAAATTGCAATGTGTTTGTGCAATAAGCATGACGTATCTGGTTGACCTAGTTTAAGGTATAGTTTTGGACAATGTACAAATGTATTTTTACCAAGTTACACCCAAAATTAACCCCAGCCCCTTTAGGGGTATAGGGGTAGCACTATTAAGGTGCGTAGCTTGTTAAATTCACATTGCAGATGGTCCAAACTATTCTTACTTTTAATTGTAATAACATTACAAACATAGAAAAGTTGAAATTGTGAGCGTTTTTTAGTATTTGCCCCCTGTAGAACTGAAATTAACCTGACCTACAAGACGGTTTTCAGCTTATAACTCCTTAAGGGTAAGCCAGAGATAGCACAACTATACATTGTTTTAATCCTTGACAGTACAAACATTTGTATTCAATCAACAACATTGGACCACTTTTCAATTTGACCCCTGTATAATCTTTTGCGAGCCCCTACGCTCGCTTTAAGCTAACCCTACAGAATGCCATCATACATTTTCGTATATGTCATAGATGAGTAGCCCTGGTATAAATGCCGCTTTGCCCCCCCCCCCCCCCAGTGGTAACCGACCAACATTCCTGGGGGGGCTCACCCACTAGTATGATTGAGATGTATTCAAAATGCTTTATCTAATCATTCAATCATATTAGATTTATCTAGCAGATTATATGGGTTTTCCATGCACCCCCCTTATAAAACTAACTTCTAACAGATTTATTAAATCTCTAGGACAGCTACTAAAAATTTTAGTATGTTAGGTTGCCTTGCCCGTTGGGCGCCATCTTTGATTAAGAGGGATTAATCGCACCAAGTGGTTCAATTTAAGTTGAAAATATCTCAAATGATCGTTCATCATAAGAATCAGAAAATATAAGTTTTGACATATCTGTGATGTTCAGTTAACAGAATATGGCTGAAAATGTGATAAAGGTCCTTGACCTTTTGATTGGTCATTGTACCCTGTACAATGACCAATCAAAAGGCCAAATTTAAAATGCTTTCAATCTTGACAAAATTGGTGTCAAATTGTTGGTATGACATAGAGCCCTCTGGAAATGTACAGTTTCCATTATTTCAGATCTTCCATTTTGTTCTTTCGGTTAGGAAAGAGGATTAGCCACTCGTTCCATACAAAACAATCCAAATTTATAAAAGGTAACTTTACCCCCAATTTTCCCACCTAACTAACATCTTAAGAATGTGGCAAACGATACTTTTTCTGGAAGCTCAAATGCTCATACTACAATTTTATACCAAATTTGCCCAGATCATGCATTTTGAAAATTTGGCCCCTGTCACAAGTGACCAATCAAAGGTCAATGACCTTTTAATCATCCTTTTCACCCATACTCTGTCAACTGAAACATCACAGATATAAACCAAACTTTATATTTTTCTGATTCCTTTTGGTGAGACGAATCATTTTAGATACTTTTCAACTAAATTGAACCACTTGTACGATTAATCCCTCTTAATCCAAGATGGCCGCCAAACGGAACCCGTGGGACATATATTTGATTTTGGTAACATCAAAATGCTTTAAGTAAAATATGTCGATCTAGATTCTAAAATCAGGTAAATTTATTTTTTAAGGGGGTGCTGGAACGCCCATGAGATCGCTAGACATTTTCACAGGAACTAAACCGGAATATGTTTTTAAATTAGGCTAAATAACAACATCCTTTATTGACCATAAAACATTAAATCAAGGGCTAGTTTTGCTGTTTTTCCTTTCGTAAAAAGTCACTCTGTTTCCCTCAATTATTTCGCCAATGAATAAATAAATAATTATCGGCTCAAACAACGTTGAGTTCAATTACCAGCAGCGAAATTGTAGCTTGGACGATTAATAAACCTTTTAGTATAGCATGTGTCCAATTGCCTCTTCCTGTTCATGAAAACTTTCCTACGGCGCCCGTTGAGTTCGGGCCACATTCCCCCACTGGCGATGCCAAATTGTGGTAAAACGTTTTTCTATGGAGTGTGGACAAAGAAACCCCCTTGGGGCGCCCTATGATGAGGATTGCGAATTTATTCCGTATTGAATATGTGTTTACAGACCATTTGGAACTCGACGAACCCTTTGGAATGAACAGATTAACTTCAAGTTCAATCTAGCGGCCCTTGAATTTACCCCCAACAGGCCTGGTGAAAGAGAGTAATCCTGCGTAATCGGATTTCAAAATCTAGCCATCTCCTTCTTCTTCTCATCTTCTCTCTGGTCTCAAACGTGCTATCACACTTGCGCTGCAACAACGAGCACATTTGCTTGCTCCCCGTATTATGGAACATATTTAAAAATTCTTGTAAACAGTTATTGGAACGAGTCAAGAAAAAGTATATTTAACTAGATGCAAAAAAGGGTTTTCATTCAACAAATATGTCCCAACAGTGGAAGAAGATGATATTTCGTAATATCATTTTCCCAACCCCACAAATGCGTATTACCACTTTGGAAAGTAGTTATAGATCATTCACGTTAAAAAAAAGGCCGAGCTCAAAGATTTTCACGATGAGGGCCCCGTCAATTTGCTAAAATGTCCGTGTTTTTTGCATGTAATAACGCTTGTCCATATACTATTAATCACTGTAATAAATAGCTAAGCTTAAATCGCTGTCCTTCATCGAAATCCACAACTATGTTATAAATTCCGGATCCGTAATATTTGTTATACACAGCATCCTATGGTGCATAAACGTTTAACGGCATCATAAGGAAAGATCTTCAATCTCAAACGTTGGAATTGTGCCATTTTAGGTCACTCTCTTTCATTCTAGTTGACTAATTTTTAATTATTACAGCAAAAATATATTTCAATAATCCCTCAAGTGCAGCCTTTAATTAATTCGAACAATAAAACATATGCCCCACCCCCGCCCCAATTGACAAAAAGGGAGGAAAAAAAACAAAAATGAACATAGCACGAACTTTAATTTAAATCTTAGTATAGCTTCAGGATATCCAAGAATAGTCGTTAAACCTGCAGCATCATGAAGAATACAACGGGTTGTTAAACAACCTAATTAGGGGTCAATCTTAATCATGGCTGTTTAATGGACAATAACTCGGGGACCGTCAAAACTATAAAATCTTTGTCGTGTAGAAGGTTATTTGGCTTTCAAATGGTTCTTACTATCAACTAGTGGTTAGACGTTTACGTTGTTAATTAAATGGTCTTACTGTTACTGCAAACTGTGTGCCTCCAACTGTGACCTGGTATTCCTGCACTACACAGGGGCGGATTTTAGGGGGGGCTCACCCGGCCGCGCGCCACCCTATATTTGCAGAGTCATCGTGCGCCCGGCGCGCATAAGGCACGGGGCGCATGGTAGATTTAGAAACTATAACAAAATGCCCTTTTTTACTCACAGGGGCGCCTTGTAAATTTAGTTATTCACACCGGACGCATTGTAATGAATATCAATGCCCTTTTTACGCACGGGGCGCCCTTAGCGGATGTTGAAGAATTACGGTCCAGTAGGGCGCAGGACGCCTTACCGAACCACGCTGTAGTAGTATTGAACCCCCCCCCCCCCGCTCTTCAGATTTCGATCCGACTATGCAAAAATGCGAAATTTGCTGCAACTTTGACCATTTTTTACAAAAATTCTAGCGGGTGTCCACGAAAGATTATGCCACCATTTGATGACAGTTTTGTTTTGAGGTGGACACCCCTAGGTTTTAATGGCATTTGAATTTTACTTGCATCATTTTAATGTGTAAGCACGTGGTGTAAGCAGAATTGGCGCTGCCGATTTCAACTTACCCTGTTGCCAAGTTGAATCGTTGTTACACGATTGTAAACGTGTACACTGTGACATGGTGTATCGTTCAGTATTGTGTTGTAACACCATTCCTAGGGAATAATTACGCGGGATCACATAATGAAATGGATATGGGTGTAAGGCTGGCGCTTCCAAACCCGGGGGCATTAGGTGACAGAGGACTCAAATAAATAGGGGTATTTGGGTGAGAGACAGCCAAAATGCCCCCAAATAGTGTTTTTACGAGTGACAAATTTGTATGCAAAATCTTCCAAAACATGCGGTCTTTTTAGAAAATTTTGCAAATATTCACCAAAAATAGGGGTCTTTGGAATTTGAGAAAATTGGCAAAATCGTGCTAAATCAGCCGTTTTTTAGCCCTCTGACCGGGAAAAATTGGCCTTTGACCCCCCTGAAAGGGAAAATTTCCCAAAACTGGGAAATTTACCCCCTCAGAACGGGTAGGCCCGATACGCCACACTGTTAGAAAATTTTCCGTAAATTTACGGAAATTTCTGGCAGCAGAATTTCCAGACTTTTTTTGGGTAAATTTACAGAATTTCCGTCAATTAACGGAACTTTGACAGTAATTTTACAGAAATTTGTCTCATATTATGGGGAAAAAGTGTGTATTTTAACAGAATTTTCCGTAATTTAAAATTACGGAAAGAAAAAAAAGTCCGGAAATATTGCTGCCAGAAATTTTTGAAATATTTCCGTAAATTAAAATTTTTTATGTTTTTTGTTTTTTATTTTTATTGTTTTCAAAAACAGATTTTCCGTAAATTTACGGAAAATCTGTCTTCTTAATTTACGGAAATTTCTAACAGTGCACTGAGGTTTGGCAAATAGTTTTCTAAAGTACCAATCAAAGTCGTCCTCATTGGCAGGCAATACACAATAGCCAAATATGACCGATATACTGGAGGGGTCAAGCTAGAACAGGCGACCAATATGCCAAAATTGTCGTTGATCATAGCCTGGTGTGGTTGCGGTGGTGTATCCACTGTGTCACATCTTCATCAGTGTTCCCTTCTGTTTCAGTGACCGGTGTCATAAACTACCGTGTCCACGTGACTGAGTGTCCTACCACCCATCTGTCTATTTTCGCCATTTAGTGCTGTATGCATCGTTTGTTTCAGCACTGTACCCAAATGGCCTCGTATACAAGGTCACGGTTTATTCCGTACATGTTGCTATGGTAGCTAGGACACTCTCTCATGGGGGACACTCAATTTCTTTTCACCGGTCCTGTTTCAGTGATCGTTCCCGTTTACTCAGCTAGCGGGAGACGGCGCGAAGCGCGGGCCTCCCACTAGTTAACATAATAGCAGGCAACTCTTTTGTCCTCTTTCAATTTATGTCAATATGGGAAAGTCAGGTGACATTTCTTTTCAATAGTAGATAACTCTTTATTTGGTTACGGTCACCTTGACCAAGGCCAAAACCACCTCAAAACTACGGATTCAAACTCCTGAATAACTAGACAATACACTGTGAACTTGATTACAAATTTTAAAACAAAGTATTTATTTTAATTGTGTGTTTAAATCAATCGCAATCAAACATCAATTAGGTATCAATAATCAAAGATTAATCTATAATAAAGTTGTTAATTAATAAACTACTAAACTTACTACCTGGTGTGTGCCGCGACGCGGGCTGCAGCAAGATTACTATTAAGATGCAGAACTTGCAAAGAGTCCTGGCGAATTTTTTACAAAAAATTCTAGCGGGTGTCCACGAAAGATATGCCACCATTTGATGACGTTTTTTGTTTTGAGGTGGACACAAACCCCTAGGTTTAATGGCATTTGCATTTTACTTGCACATTTTAATGTGTAAGCACCGTGTGTAGCAGAATTGGGGCGCTGCCGAGTTCAACTTACCCTGTTGCCAGGTTGAACTCTCGTTGATACACGATTGTAAAGCGATTGTACACTGTGACATGGTGTATCGTGCAGTATTGTGTTGTACCCCATTCCTAGAATAATTCGCGGGATCACTCATGAAATTGATATGGGTGAAGGCTTTTTGGCGCTTCCAACCCGGGGGGCATTAGGTGACAGAGGACTTCAAAAATGGGGTGTTTGGGAGAGAGACGCCAAAATGCCCCCAAAGAGTGGGTTTTTAACACGAGTGACAAATTTGTATGCAATCTTCCAAAACATGCGGGTCTTTTAGAAAATTTTGCAAAATATTCACCAAAAATAGGGGTCTTTTGGAATTGAGAACATTGGCAAAAATGTGCCTAACTCAGCCGGTTTTTTAGCCTCTGACCGGGAACATTTGCCTTTGACCCCCTAACGGGAAAATTTCCCAAACTGGTGAATTTACCACACATCAAACGGGTAGGCCCCGATTAACGCCACCTGCTTGAACATGTTTTTCCGTAATTTTACGGAAATTTCTGGCAGCAAATTTCCAGACTTTTTTTGTGTAATTACCGAATTTCCGTCAATTTACGGAACTTTGACAGTAATTTTCAGAAATTTGATCTAATAGGATGGGGAAAAAGTGTGTATTTTAACAGGAATTTTCCGTACTTTAAAATTACGGAAAAAAAAAAAAGTCCGGAAAAATTGCTGCCAGAAAATTTTTGAAATATTGCCGTAAATTAAAATTTTTTATTAATGTTTTTTGTTTTTTTTTTTTATTGTTTTCAAAAACAGATTTTCCGAATTTACGGAAATCTGTCTTCTTAAAATTTACGGAAATTTCTAAAGTGCACGATGTTTTGGCAAAATAGTTTTCTAAAGTCCCATCAAAGTCGTCCTCATTGCAGGCAATACACAATATGCCAAATATGACCGATATACTGGCGTGGTCAATAGCTAGAACAGGCGACCACTATGCCAAATTGTCGTTGATCATAGCCTGGTGTGGTGTAGCGGTGTGTATCCACTGTGTCACATCTTCATCAGTGTTCCCTTCTGTTTCAGTGACCGGTGATAAACTACCGGGTCGACACGTACTGGATGTCCTAACCACCCACTGTCTATTTTCGCCTTTAGTGCTGTATGGCCTCGTTTGTTTCAGCACTGTACCCATAATGGCCTGTATACAAGGTCACGTTTATTCCGTACAATGTTGCTATGGTACCTAGGACACTCTCTCATGGGGGACACTCAATTTCTTTTCACCGTCCTGTTTCAGCGATCGTTCCCGTTTACTCAGATAGCGGGAGACCGCGCCGAAGCGCGGGCCTCCCACTATTAACATAATAGCATGCACCTTTTGTCCTCTTTCAATTATGTCATATGGCGGACAGTCAGGTGACTTTCTTTTTCAATAGTAGATAAATCTTTATTGTGTTATCGGTCACCTGACCAGGCAAAACCACCTCAAAACTACGGATTCAAACTCCTGAATAACTAGACCATACCATGTGAACTTGATTACAATTTAAAACAATATTATTTTAATGTGGTAAATCATCGCAATCAAACTCGATTAGGTATCAATATCAAAGATTAATCTAATACTCAAGTTGTTAATTAATAACCTACAACTTACTACCTGGTGTGGGCCGCGACGCGGGCTGCCGCAAGATTACTATTAAGATGCAGAACTTGTCAAAAGAGTCCTGGCGAATTTACCAGATCAAAACAAAAAAACTTCACTTTTCCAAATAGTGGGACTGGATCACGGACGACTTGGCCTTAGAAGAAAACCCAGCTCCTAATACTCCGAAGCCCGGAGGTCGACTAATATAAAGTTCCAAACGTGCTGTAGCTTGTTTATCCTGATAAACCAGAGGGCACGAAATACGGAAACCGACGATGGCTACACAATCGGACAAACCTGCTGGAGCTGAGACACTATGACCATCATTTCCCCCCCCTACAAGAATAAATTTGACTGCGATTACTGTCGCTGTCAACTTGAAGCAATTAGTTGTCACTATATCTCTACTAATAGCTTGTAGCACGAATGGTTTTTCACAAAATTGAACCTCTCCTTTGAGTAAGATGTTGTTTACTTTGCCTCATCTTCTCTCACCAGGGCTGTATATATCCTCTCAAACATTCTAGAAGGAGCTATCCTCTCTATAAAATGAGTCATTTTAAATTATAGTCCACTACATCATAAGTCTGGAACTGCCTCTACCATTCCACATGTCCTGTATAGATTTGGATCTCACAGCAGCTACTCACTGACGTGGTAATTAATAGAGCAGTGCGCCACCTATGTTCAGACTCTTATTACCCTCGTGGGTTTGATCTCCTAGACTCCAGAAACTTTTAATGAAATCACTAGGTTCTAGACGCTTCTCCGTTTTCTGTTTTTCTTCTGAGACTTCTGTTTTCATCATTTGCTCACACACACCATATGCACATAAACCAGTATATTTTGTATTAGATACTTAGACTAATTATATATTTTATGTGCTAATTTATGACTTAATCTTGCTCACAATGAAATAAATCATTGCTATTCTTGGGGGCTGTACACCCTCCCCCTTAAAGAACGAAAGTTTGATTGAAAAGCAAAACTTTCGCAACCTCTTTAAGCTCTCAATATTCTTAAAGCTTCATATACATACTTATTCACAATGTTACCCAAACATTCCCTTTTTAAAAGCTTTACTTGTTTCTGACTTACTACACATTCTGGAAAAGGCATCACAGCCATCCTTGTCTTTGCCTCTAATGTGTCTGATGTCTAGGGTGTACTCTTGCCGGTCAACTCTACCTCACCAGCCTATGATTCTTGTTTTTTTTCCATCCTGTGTATGAAGGTGGGGGGTTGTGATCTGTGAACACAAGCACTGGGTGCACTTTGGTGCCCAAATACACCCACATGCCTAATGCCAAATCAGAGCAAGACACGCCTTCTCAATCGTGAGTAATTTCTTTGGTGTTTGTTAAACTTCTTGGAGAAATCGAATAGGGTGTCTAATTCCGTCTTCTCCTCTCATAAGAACTCCACCACACCCTTGTCACTGGCATCTATGGCCAATTGGAATTGGTTCTGAAAGTCTGGTGTAATCAAAACTGGTTCCTAATCCAGTATTGGCTTTGATTTTCTGAGAACCTAATTTCAACATTCCTGCGACCCCAAACAAATTTGACATTTTGGCTAGCAAATTTGTCAAAGGACTGGCAATATCCGAAAAGTTTGGACAATACTTCTGTACTATCCAGCCAACCTAAGATTCCGCGGAATATTCTTTCCCTGGTACTAGGTGTGGGGAACTTCGCAATTGCTTCAACTTTAACCTTGCAGGCTTGGACATTGCACTTGACCTACTACATGCGCTAAATAAGTGACTTGGCATGCAAAACCTCCCTCTTGACCAAATGTGACTGTCAGTTTGTTTTCTTACAACTTCTGAAACAAGTATGAGCTGGCCCAATGTTTTTGTTCCCAAGATGACTTATCAAATCAAATCATCAACATCGCTTCACAGCCTTCTATGTCAGAACTATAGGATTTACCCTTCTTTGGAAGGTTGCCGGTGCGTTTTTTTTCATACCGAAAGGCCTAACCGATACTGAAAAAGCCCATCCGCCGTGCAAAATGCCGAAATTGTTCTTTCGCACGATCAGTAAGGTGAACCTGCCAATACCCCTTCAACAGATTCAAAAAAAAGGTCAATCTTGCTGACGTACTTTGATTTCCAATTTTGTCAATTCAGTCATCATCCAATACGATTATTGGAAATGAATCAGTCGTTGAACATGGATTTAACCCCGTTCTTAGTCTGTCACAAACCTAAGGGAACCATCAGGTTTTGCAACCAAAATACATGGGGAAATCCATTCACTTTTTGCTTGAGTCAATCAAATTGTTTGTCAACATGCTACTCTATCTCTTTGTTGAATGTTTCTTCTTCAAGTTTACTCTTGTAGTGTGCTGTTTCTTGGGGCACAATCCCCACATCAGCATCATGTAAGCAGCAGTGGTTCTACTAGGACATCAGGAAAAGTATCTTCAAACTCATGAATCAATGCTTGATTTCACAATTGTTGATTTTCTGAAGATGGCCTAGTTTGTATCAAATCTTGAGCACTCTGAATTTGTGCAATTTGATTGGATAGTCATGCTGCTGGTCATCACTGTTTGCCATGAACAATTGCAGATTCATTATGGCAACATGTTTACACTCTCCTCAGTAGAACTCACAGAGCACACTAGTTTTGCAATGCCATCATCATTTCCACCTACATACTCCTTCATCATATTTACAATGCACATGCCTACTCTTTACGCCTATCTGGCGTTTTGACTATGTAGTCCCTTCATTTACCTGTGACTCTACTGACTGTATAGGCCCATGGTATCTGGCCTCGTGATTTCAGGATTGGCAACAAGACTAACACTTGGTCTCCTGGCCTAAAGACCCTACTTTGGCTCTTGATCATAACACTTCTTCATTTTGGTCTGGGCTTGCTTCAAATCTCCCTTGCAATTTCCCTTTGCCCTATTGATCCTATACTTGAATTTGGAAACATAGTCCAAAAGGTTGGTGTCAGCTTCAACATTCAGCCACTTCTCGCTTTAGGAGTTTCAAGGGACCGCGAACTGAACGCCCAAAAACTAACTCAGAGGGACTGAATCCTAGGGTTTCCTGACCTGCTTTACCCTTGCAGTCAAAGCAATAACAAGTGAACTCCCCCATCCCAGTCCTTCTCAATTCCAACCGTAAGTCTAATCAATTCTTCAAGTTGGTGGAATCGCTCTAGAAGCTCCTTGGGACCTACCGGCATGGTAGGGCACTGGACAAATACTGCTCTATCCCTAACATCAGCATCCTTGTTGACATAAGGGGCGCAGATGTACAATTGACAACCCTGATCTGACTGGAAGGGACTTAGGTGGCCTACAAGATGAAAACTTGGTAAGCCTTCACTAACAGTTTTAGCCTATATTCCTTAAGGGGTATGGTCTTCATGAACCTGGTAGAGGCCACATGATAGTCAAGTACTGATTGACCCTCCTTAGTCCTAGGGGAGGTCCTAACACAGACACAGTCACTATGACCACGCTACTAAATCCTCCGAATGCCGGTATCGTTTTCACAGTAGTCGGGCGGATTTTCTGATTAGGTTGCCCACTAAACCTTACAATGAAGATCTCAGGATTCCAGAGAAATCATCTTATCGAAGTGTAGGCCACCAAAATTGGTTCAAATCCTATCATGTGTCTTCTTGACTCCTCAATGACCGGCCATAGGACGATCATCATGGCAATGCTGATGACCTACCTTTGATACACCTTGGGAACAACAATCTGATGAACAACTTGCCACTCGTTATTTGCCGGAGCATCAGTGCCCGCCATTTCCTTCCTCTCAGCAAACCATTGGTGTTTGTTAAAACACACAGGAACTCCTCATACTCCTGCAGGGTTACTGCTCTTTGACCTAATTCTTGAAGTGGCAGCTCATTCTCCTGTTCAAGAGCTAACTTATTGTGACTTAAGGGATCATCATCATTATCCCCATTATGCAATTGCTCAAAGACCTGCCTTTGGTGTTGGAGAACCTGTCTCCCCTGAAGAGGGAAGGGACCTGGTTCCTCATCTAATTTTTGTCATGATCGTGTCCTCTAAATCTACATTTGGGACAAGGTCTTTCTCCTTCCTATCACTATTTGCTTCAAGCAGTGCTTTCCTAGCCATACTTCTAGTAACTGCAACAGGTCTGGATAAACTGAACCTATTCTTATCCTCAATATCTATTTCTGTGCAGGTATTGTGGGTAACAATTGGTTCGGGATTTACTTTCCCGCCTGCCAAATCAGTCCCTAATAACATTGAAACACCTTTGACTGGAAGTTCAGGCGCCTTACTCCTACTATACTGTACCTGTGACCAAACGACTTCAAATCCACCTTTTAAAGGGACCTAATAATATTCATACCTATACCTTGGATCAAATCATTCTCACCTGTTGAGCTGACTTCACTAAAGGTCAATGACCCCTCCAAAATTACTGACTGGGCACAACACCTATCACGCATGATCTTTTAATCGGTTTTGGGACAACTTTGTCACCATCAATCGATCCTGAACCCTCCAAAACAAGTGGTTCAAAGTCTTCCCTAACATTCTCAGGACTCAACTTTTCTTTTAATAGCCTGGAACTAACTTGTGGTCTAGGTCTAAGGGACACAGCACCACCTGTGGGGGCAGACTCTGCTTCAATGGCCCTGCTTTCCATCAACTTCCACAGCTTTTGCCATAACATGACCTGAATCCTTTCATATGGCAAGTTACATCTGACTTAAAACCATTTCCTGACTTTGGTTTGGCACTATAAGGACCCTTATTCCCCTGACTGGAGGCAACCTGTCTTAACTTTCTTGTCTTTATTAGAACCATGACTTTGGAATGATCTACTTTGTAAGGCTTTGTAGGCTATAGGTATTTGATTAAAACTCTTGTAATTCTGACTGGACTTATTATTGGGCCCACCTGTACTATTGCTGTAACTCAACTTTTGTGTGAGGGCGTAATCATCTGCTATTGTTGCAGCATTTTTCAAATCTTTGCTATCGCGTTCATCCAAATGAGTTTTTCTGTCAGCGTGAATGTACTGTTTGAATTGCTCAATTAAAACCAACTGCGTAAGTTGATTGAAGTCTGTTTCACTTCCCTTGGAAGTGAGCCACCTATCCCACATTTCGGTGCCTGAACTCTTGCAAACTCAACATGAGTTGGATCTGCAAGTTTTTGGCATCTCCGAAATGTTTGCCTATACGCCTCATGCACTAACTCATAGGCCTTAAAGATCGACTGCTTACTACTTCATAATCCCTGCACTGATCCATTGATAGGGACGATTTGATCTCTCTAGCTTTCCCAATAACACAGTCTGAAGCAAATGTTCCCATTGCTCTTAGGCCACTTCATACTTTCGGCAATCTTCTAGAAGTGCAAAAAATACTTGTCAACCTTCGGGTTTCCCCTAAATTCCTGGTGGCTCTAAAACCTGCGTGTGAGGAAGGAGCCTGAGTGCCCTTTTCCTAACTTTTCTGTTCTAATTTTTGGTTTTTGGCTTCAATTCTGCCAATTGCATTCGTTCTTTCCATTGTACACCTATCCCTTTTTCTTTTTGTTCCATTTGTAATTTGGCATCTAGTTTCTTGCTGTTTTTTTAGGGCTTTTTCTAACTTCAAAATTTTTCTTTGCCTTTCTTTCTCTTCCTTTTTCTAACTTTTGCTGTTTCAAAAGCCAACTTAGCCTTTTCTATGTGGCAATTTGTCTTGCTCTTTCCTTTTTTTGTCTTGTCTTCTTTTCCTTGCATTTTTAATTTGGCCATTTCTATTAGCATTTCTATTTCCACTTTTTCATTTTCACAAGTCAAACTATCTGACTCATCTAATTTCCAGCTATGTTTTACTAAACATCCCTCATCTAGTAAGCTTCCTCTAACAAGAAATGTGTTTCAACTGTTTTTGATTATTGTTTCCTTCTGGATGCCTGACCTCACCCCATAATACTTGGCCAATTCCTTAATCGGGTTTTTTAAGCCCTCAAACTTCTCACCACGAACCTCTTTACGACTTTCTGCGTTAAACCCATAGTGTATAAACTCTTCCTTCACAATAACCAATATATAAGCACAGATTTATCAAAGTTAAACAACAATCCAAAATTTGTTCCATATTTTAACTGTATTTTTTTACGTGTATTTTCCCGATCGGCCCCCAAATTGTTGTTACAGACTGTCCCTTGACCAAGGCCAAAACCACTCAAAACTACGGATTCAAAATCTGATCAGCCAATACCTGGAACTTGATTCTAAATTTTAAAACAAAGTAATTTAATTTTAATTGTGTGTTTAAAACAATCAGTCGCAATCAAACATCAATTAGGTATCAATAATCAAAGATTAATCTTAATAAATTGTGAATTTATAAACTACTAAACTTACTACCTGATGTGTGCCGCGACGCGGGGTGCAGCAAGATTACTATTAGAATGCAGAACTTGCCAAATTCCTGGGAATATTCCAGAGCAAAACTTCACTTCCCAATAGTGGGACGTTTCCACGGACGACTTGTCCGTAACTGAAGAAAACACCAGCTCCTAATGACTCCCGAAGCCCGGAGGTCGACTAAATATAAAGTCCCAAAGTGATGTAGCTTGTTTATATCTTGGATAACTAAGAGGCCACCGAAATACGGAAACCGAACTCGGCTACACAGTCGGACAAAACTGCTGGAGCTGAGACTTAAACTATGACAATGTCCCACTACAGCAGAATATATTTGACTGCGATTACTGTCGCTGTCGACTTGAAGCAACTAGGTGTCCCTATACTCTACTAATACTTGGAGCACGATGGATGAAAACTCTCCTTGTGCTTTATATATATACGCTCAAACAATTCTAGAAGGCTCTAGTCCTCTCTCCTATATGAGTCATGTACTAAATACAGTCCATTACATCATAGTCTGGAAATGCCTCTACCATTCCACTGTACTGTAGAGATTTAGGATCTTACAGCAGCTACTCACTGACTGTGTAATTATACCGCAGTTCGCCACCGTATGGCCAAACTCTTATTACCTTGGGTTGATCTCCAGACTCCAACTTTCTAATGAAATCACTAAGGTGCTAGACGCTTCTTCTCCGTTTCTGTTTCTTCTGAGATCTTCGTTTCATTCAATCTGCTTCACACGCACCAGTATGATGCACATACACCCAAAAACAGGTTATTTTATCTTATATACTTTGACTAATTTATATTTTTAATGTGCTAATTTTATGACTTAATCTTGCTCAAATAAAATAAATCATTGGCTAATATTCTTTTTGGGGCTGTAAACAGTATGGCAAGTATTGACCTGACATGTTATGTAAGAACCACGGATTCGGGTCAATATATTATAAAAGAAACCTAAACTCATGAACTGGCAACCAAACATTCCATTGTTATGCGTTCCCGACATACAGGGCAAAATACCAACTCGTACTTGCAAATGTCCACGTGTCCAGTTTTGCCCTTGTGACTAAGGTCGAGCCATAATGATCACGCAGCCCCACTGGTCTACTCTACCCGGCGAGCACAGCGAGCCCGGAAAAATTGTCGCTCCCTCTATTGAGAAATCCGGATCCGCCCACAGCTGTTTGAGAGTCTCATTTATTATGACAAACGAGAATAAACAAAGCAATATCAACGGCGACACCTTTTGACAACTGATTTGGAGTAATTTATACAGTAATCTACATTCCTTGTCAATTTGAAGAATTTCATTGCGGGCAAATAATGAGTTTTTCATAAAACGCTAGTTTTATTACACGTCTTTCCTCATGGAAATGGCTAATAGATGGCGCTATAACAACAGATTTGACCTTTGTATAGGCCTCTGTGGCAAGATTCCCGCAATGGATTTGTTCTGATTTTTACAAGGGGTGATAGCTCTTGCATGTCTGCTACTGATATCAGTTGTCAAAATTGTGTCGCCATTTGTGTAAATTGCTCTAAAAATAAACGGACAATTTGTATGTGGTCAAAAGCTGTGCGCCCTGCCTACAATGTCTGAAATCTTTGCGTTGGAATAAAACGTGTGCTCTTTTAGATGTTGCCTTCTATAACTTCTTTCTACGTTCTAACTCCAACAATGGTTGCTGATGATTTTTTTGATGACCTGCTTGGAGTTTGACACAGATAGCTTCTTGAAAAAGCTTTGGCAGTAGCGTTCATATTGGTTACCACTGAACAATAGGATTTTATTGGAAGACTCATCAGTGTAGGTCGCTTGTCATGGGCCGCAACGAAATTAACCTGCAATTTACATTTACAAAGGATCCATTTCCATGAAATACACAAAACGAAGTGACAATTTGATATGGTCCAGTAGAGCGACAAATAAATAGAAGTGTTGCCCATCAACATGCGCGCATCTATGGTCTCTCAAAATATTGGTTTCCATTTCTATGGCGGACTAGTTATTGGAAAAAGTTAAGCTTTCAATCTCATTTTAAGAGTGGCCTTCTGTCTATAGACTCACTGTCCATCACTAGTGTCAACGCATGTTAATTCAAATGCTGCTGGATATCAGGATTTGTGCGCCTTTAAATTTTACTTTCTACAACCTCGATAGTTCCTCGATAGACCCAGATGACGTTTTTGATGCCATGCGTGTGCCGCACAGAATAGCTTCATAAAAAGCTATTTTACACGTTCTTTCTATGGAAAATAGGCATATATAGGGCGCTATAACATACAAATTTATGACCTTTGTAGGCCTATGTGGCAAGATCCCGCAATGTATTTTTTGATTTTTTGAGGGTGAATAGCTCTTGACATGTCTCTACTGATATCAGTTTGTCAAAATTGTGTCGCCATTGTTTAAACAATTGCTCTAACATAAAAGACAATTTGTATGTGGTCAACAGCTTGTGCGCCCTGCTACATGTATGAAATCTTTCGTTGTGAATAAACGTTTCTCTTTTAGATGTTGCCTTGCTATAACTTCTTTCTACGCCAACATGGTGCTGAGGATGTGTTTTGATTAGACATGGTTTTGTCTTGGAACACAAATAGCGTCTTGAAAATCGTTGCCAGTAGCGTTCATTGTTTACACTGTAACAATAGGATTTATTTAAGAATTCAGGCAGTGTAGTCGCTTGACATAGCCGCAACGAAATGAACGCTGCATTTACATTTACGAAAGGATCCATTTCCATGAAATACACAAAACGAAAGTTGACAATTTGATATGGTCCCAGAGAGAGAAAAATAAAATAGAAGTGTTGACAATCAACATGCGCGCAATCTGATGTCTCTCAAATATTATGTTTCCATTTCTACGGACTAGTTATTGGAAAAAGTTAAGCTTTCAAATGCTCATATTTAAGAGTGGCCTTCTGTCTATAGAGCTCACTGTCTATCAACTAGTGTCAGACGCAATGTTAATTCAAATGACTTGTTGTATATAAGGATTTGTGCGCCTTTAAATTTTACTTTCTACAACCTCGATAGTTCCTCGATATGGACACAGATGACGTTTTTGATGCCATGCGTGTGCCGCACAGAATAGCTTCTTGAAAAGCTTTTCTGTAGCGTTCGTTGGTTACACTGTAAACAATAGGATTTATTGAAGAATTCAGCAAAGTAGTCGCTTGACCTAACCACGACAAAAGAAATGGTACATTTACATTTACGAAAAGATCCATTCCCGCAAAATATACATAAGCGAATTCAAAGTTGACAATTTGATATGGCCCCAGATAGAGAAAGAAAATAGAAGTGTTGACAATCAACATGCGTGCAATCTGGTGTCTCTCGTTATTCATTCGGTTTCCATCGGTAGATGAAGAAGGCGTTCTTTTACTGAGAGTCAGTATGATGTTGAATATGAAAAAACAACATGTGCAGAGGGATATCAAAAACTGAACAAAATCGATCATGTAAAGTACAAGAATCGCCCAGGATGCTCGTCTATCGCAGGCATACACCCTTCTAGTTTGATTTGAGAAATCGGCATCTTTTGGCCATTCGAGACAAAAAGACGTCGTCGTGGAACTGTCAGCTGCAAAGCTAGACAGTAAGAACGAAAATAACCAGCTACACATGATCAATTTAATGGCTCTACCTTTTCCCGCAGTCTTACGGTGATAGAATGTATGACAGATAGCCATGTAACGATCGAACATAACCAGGGTAACGATGAAAACTGAGTTAAAGTAGCAGCCATACTGAATAATACCAGTTATTGCACAGGCAGCACCAACATCAAAACTAAATCCGAGATTTAAGGGCGAGTTGTAGTATGAGTAAAGGAACTGGGTAACGCCACACACAAGGACAACAGAATCACTGACCGCTAGATTTGCCAAGTATAGATTGGTAATAGTTCGCATTGCTGGAATTTTCATCAATACATACAAAAAGATCCAGTTGCAGGAGAGGCCAATAAATGTTATAATTGGAACGATGATACTGAGAAAGATCTGTAAACCATTTGGATATAGAAACTGAAGAACTTGATCAACACTGAAGTTAATATCACACTCCAGCAAACCGTCAGACGTGTTGCTAGCCATAGTGAAAACCGTTAATGTCTTTCTGTCTGCACTTTTTCAGCAAGTCCATAGAATAGGCACGTACACAAATGCTCTTCACGATGGCAAAAATTGGTTAACGTGGTTATATTCTGATTTTGTTTATGTCACTTCTTGTGTATTGGAGGGATAGGGATGGTTAATACCAGTCAGTTCCCTATACACTCATTTCAAGATCAGTTCCTGTAGGCTTATGGCTAAAAATGCATAATGCAAAACCTGAATTCCCGCACAAACTCCGCTCAGTAGTAAACTACTTTCTTTGTCAAAATAAATGATTACAATACAAGGAAAGATATTTTATTTCATTCATCAAAAGTTACAACATCACAAGCTATCGATGATTTTTTTTTTTTTACATCAGCCTTTGGATACCCGCTAAATTTTGACGTTTGCAGTGGTGTAAAACTTGTTCCATAATCACGACCTTACCATGTTAATATGTACCAAATGATCCAATGTGATGGCAATATTCAGGCATCAGATTAGGTGTTTCCATAAGGTGACACCCTTATGAATTCGGAAACCTTAACGGAATAAACCACACAGTTTATGTGGTTTATTCCGTTAAGGTTTCCGAATTCTAAGACCACCTTATTGAAACACCCAATCAGCTTCGAAGTTTTAAATTCATCGTATTCTAACGGCATTACGATATTTTATCGGATTTCAAGTTTGGAAGCTACAGCGAGCTCGGTTTAATTCATGGACTTAATAGAGAGGAGGACCAACAACACACGATTCAAAGACCCTATCACGTTTGCCGCCTTTTGTTCATTAAATCCTACCACGATCCAGTTTACCGGCTTAAGTAATGCGATAATTGCCCTCTCCAGCAGGAGGGAAAGCGATCTTCGGAAAGTGGCGCGGGGCATACGGGGTAGTGATTTTAAACCAATTTTGGAATTTCAGCCAGCACAATAAAACATGGTAGAACATCTATAACTCACAACTGTAGTGTCATACAAAAATTAACGTTTAGAAAAAATGTGATCATACTGTTTTGGGGAGAAGTTTGAAGATGTGGTTCTATAGTTGGAAAGTGCTGAATAATAATTTTTGGTGCAACTTGATGGGGAAATGTAAAATGGGGGGGGTTGTCGCACAGGTAAATTTTGAAATTGACTGTCAAATGGAGCACCAATTACATGGGGTCTCGTTATCATTTTAAAAATGGTAGATTCAGGCCGTTAACGCAGTATTTGTTTAAGGGAGGAATGACTTTTCTACTCCTCAGAGCGCAGGGGGGGGGCGAATTTGGCAAGAGTGGTACTGTCTACCGAAATTTTACCCCTTTTTTCCGACCTAAACAACACATAAAACTAATATTTGTTTCCTATTTAGCCCTTTTACTTTTTTGGTGGGGGGGGGGGGCTTTAAGATTGGGGCTTGGTTATAGTTTGTCTAGTTTCGACCTTAGGTTTAACAGGTTCAAAGTTAAAGATTCAGAGATTTCGAATATATATTTTTATGTATAATAATAGAGTCGACTAGAACTTAAGATACTCTTTCTAAAATGCTCAATTTTCCAAAGTGTCAGAGATTAATCGATTTGATGCCGTCACTATGACGTCATAATTATAAATATGAAAAACTGGCAAATATGCAGAAACATTAGATTTTGCAAAGTTATTGGCAAATAATACTATTGTACAACTTAAACATTTTTCCTCATGTAGAGACGTTTGACGTCATTACGAAATAAGGTTAGTGTGTTGTACTCATTTGGTATCAAGGAAAGAGGAACACCTGCTATCTATGCAACTAAAATCAAATGTATGTGATATTCCTGTGACGTACTAGACGTGTTTGGTAATTTCCATCCGGAAATGGGGGGGGGGGTTGCCACACCCTATCCACCACTTGGGATCACCCTTTACTTTGTATACGCCGGTAGTGTTTTTTGATGAGAGGTGGGCCTATAAACGGAACATAATGTAATTGGCAATTACATTTAACATGTGAATCCCCATTGCTCGGACGGCATATATTAAGCTATATACCAATGGAAAGCTATTTTATCGCGATTTTATATGAAACGGTGTCATAATTTATGCTACTCACGATTGTGGTTACGAATATCCAATGAAATCGTCTTCAAGCAACACCACGTCAGCGAAAGTCAATATTATTGCCTTGGGTGCTGTGAGGTTGTGACGGGGTCACCGATTGTGAATCGTCTATGCAATGTAATTACACCTTTTGGCACTCGCCATTGCATGGGAAAACAAAATCCCATGCACTTGTACCATCGGCACTTGTATCGCTCGCTTTCTGCGCTTTCGAGGACTTACCATTGTTTTCTCTAAATTTGCTCAACTAAATCAGAATAATGAACATGACAGAACTAGATACTAGCTGGTATATTTGATGGCTCTATCCCACAGAGAAGGCGGTTCATCGCATTTTAATACTACTGAATTCCTTGCTTCACCGGATTGCTGCACTTTTGTTTATGCTTATGGTTAACAAATTGTCCGAGTTAAAGTAATTACCACCATGTTACGCTCGATGAGCCATACTTACCGGAAACCCAATAGCAAAGCCACAGTGATTTATTAAAAAGGTTCAATAGCCATAATTAGTGACCTGTTTTTTCCCGGTCCTGTAGAAAAGTCAGATTAAGATTTTCCATTACTACCCCTGATAGCGCCTATACCTCTGTAATGCCATCGGTTAAGCATAAAGAGGTGTACGTACAATCAATGGAAAATCCGGTGTCTTTATACGCACTCGGTAGTTTTTGACCCCACCCATTCTCCAGGGGCAGATCTCCCTCCCTAACCTCAAAGGGCGCTATTTATTTTTCCATGCGCCAGGAGCATGAGTGGTGGTAAAAATCTCCCTTTCGTGTAAACATAGCTAGCGTCTAGCTCTGCCGCTACTCACGATTCATCGTAATCGATGAGAATTCAAGCGATTTTTTCACATTTCTTGGCACACTTTTATGAAGCCGGGAATTATACTTACCAATCTCCAGAGATCAAGGAACTAGTCAACAACATTTATCGCTATATTGGCGAAATCAAAACAGGATAAGAGGAGCGTTTTGAGGATTTCTTTTACATTGGAAAATGCATTGCGTAACAAGACTTGTGCAATCGCCACGTCACACGAATTTGCCAAAGTCAGAGAAGGAAAGCTTAAGCGTATTTTTGGGCGTAAAATCGCAACGAAATATAGGGTTAGTTTTGGGCTTATAGCGGCTATATTATACGATTATTTTTTTGGAAAAGATATTTTGGCATCCTGAAGTCATAAGCTTTCCATTGGTATATAGCTTAATATATGCCGTCCGAGCAATGAGGATCACCTTTAACTCATTTGACACCGGAAAATGGGGGTTTTAGTAGGGCGAAAAGAATACAAGAGAGCGGTAACAACCCCCCCCCCTTCGAAGACGAGGGTTAATTAATCTATAATTTATACATTTAATTAGGTATAAAATATGACTTATCACACTCATAATTCAGATGAAACAGACATTGGAATCAGTTCAAAGACATGTTAATCGCTATCAACAGCCACCCCTCGTTATAATTATACAATTTGCGGGGTTTTCAAGGTAGAATTCCACGTATGGGCGCGCTTGGGCACCAGTTCAGAAGTTATACTTTGTTACAAGGTACATTGAACTTTCATAACACCGTTTCTCAAGAGTCGGAAGTGATCGGAACATTTTCATATTAGATTTTTAACAATTACGGGTCACAAAATCACCCAAAATGCAAGCTTATTTTCTACAGTCGTAGCTCCACAAAGGAATGACGGATTTTGACGGGGTTTTCGGTATTTTCTGAACAAAATTCTCCTCTATTTGGTGACAACAACTTGCCAAAAAAGATGGAAATTGAATGTACTATGCACTTTCCAAAAAACCCCTACAGTCAGGGGTCACAACATCCGGTCAAATTACAAAGTTTTGTGGACAGCTTTTCCCGTAGTCACTGCCTAGACCGCGGCAAAGAGATATAGATCACAGACGGCTTCGGTGTATGCACATGAATACACATCGAGTGCCTAGCTTTTGTCGAGATGAATGGGTAATCGAATTAGATAATTGGTGGTTTTGTTTTGTTTGTCCTTCTCTCTATTATGCCCATGGTTAATTTAAGAATTACCAGAAATGAAGTTTCATATTGATCATCCCCGTAACCCGAAATCACAGGGTAAATGTACAAGATCTATAATGCTAAGCGTGCCATGTATCTTCAATTGGGCAATTGTGCTATAATTGGTCCCTGCACCTGGCGTGCTACGTGGTTACTTGCATTTTTTGCATTGAATAGCAGATTTAGATGCCAAGCGTAAGGTTTATGCTTGTACTCGGAATGTAGAATACATTTATTCATGAATCGATCGAACAAAGTTTGCCCACGCATAGCGTATGTCATTTAAAACTACCTACTCTCCTGATTTGCACATTAGCTGATCGTTGTGGTGACAAGCATGTTTAAAAATCCGTATTTCTGGGACATAGTACGATGTGTGATATTTCGGATTGGTAAGATGTTGAGAAATGTTCTCATAAATATTGAATCAATATGACCATATATTGTGGGGCTGGAATGTTTGAACATTTATTATACAGGCTTGAAAATTCGTCGAATAATATTTGCCATCTCTGTTTAAATATTTTTCACCAACATTCGTTTAAAAAAATAATTCTATAATCTCTCACCTCAAAAAAGTGAAGTAGCGTTATTATGATTGCTGGATCTAGGAATAATTTCCCCCTAAGCTAAGGCAAGCTTCCGCACCGTGATTTAAATGCAGTTAAGGGTAGTGTCAACCCTAGTGCTTTTGTTTTTACAAGAATTTCTGATTTTTGCACCATTTTAAACATCAACCTGTGTTCTATCGTTACCAACAAAGGTTATCCAATGCAGACAATCCTGAGTTGTATTTTTTTGCCGATTTAAAACAGCTATTTGACCATTTAAAGGTCCATGGACATGCTTTAAACATACTTATAAAACCACCAAAAATGGTTTCATTCATAGTATGTATTGGTATCAATGTAAAATCTGCATGAAGCAGTATTTGAGAAACCGTATATTTGATAAAAATTGGGCATAATATCATGCGTTTTGGACAAGCTTTCAAAGGAAATTCCAAAAGGAGAGGTACCTGCATGGAGTGGGCTTTGTTCGTCCGCTTAATAACAAGACCATACTTTGTCGCCCCAGGTGTTTCACACAGTAAATTTTCGAAATTTGAATTGATTTAATAATTGTTTAAATAATGATATATAATAGCTATAGATCACAGTTTTTTGTCGTCATGGAATGTGAATGTGTCATGAAGTCGCGCATCGTGTCGATGTCCTATTGGTTCTGCTGTTATGCACGGCACTGTGCTTGTGCTGTGTCACGATGTGAGCTTTGTTTACAACTGAATTCTCAACCACCTAGCTCTCCAGGTAGACAAGGATGGGTATTTATTAATCTTTCCCTGGAGATGGCCAGCGCACACAAGTGTTGAAAAAAAAAAACCCCGTATGCACTTGGCCGGATTCGAACCGGCGACCTCCGTATTACTAGTGACGGCGCTCTAACCAACTGAGCCACAAGACTGGGTTGGTAGAAGAGCGATAGATATCATCTATAGGTGTCAAGAAAGATTAATAAATACCCATCCTTGTCTACCTGGAGAGCTAGGTGGTTGAGAATTCAAAACAAATATAAATAAATTGTATATGTAAATATACCGTTCTGATGCTGTCCGCTAGGAAAGCGATGGACACCATTCGAACTTGACACCTATAGATGATATCTATCGCTCTTCTACCAACCCAGTCTTGTGGCTCAGTTGGTTAGATTTTCACAAAATTTGGCAAATTTTCAGACAAGATAACTCCAAAAGTACCGAAGTAAAAGGTGTGGTTTAACTTTCCTACGATAGCAATCGGTCCTCTCTAGGGACGGTTTTCTCAATTTTTCATTTTTCGATTTCTAACTAAAGATATTCTCCAATATATACTCAAATTTTGGAAAAGAAAGGTAAAAATCACACTTTTTTGACATTTTTCCTTATATTTCGAAAAGTAAGCTCTATTTTCAAAAAATTTGTCTTGTTCCTAAAAAATAACATAAGAAAGCATGAAAATTCAAATTGCTTTTGTTATGCTGTCTGGAAATTTTGGGGCAAAATCACTTTTTTTAGTATTTTTCTCAAAATACGGAAAGTTTTACATTAATCTGATGCCATCATCGGGTTCATCATCTAATTTTCTTTCTAGAACTTTATACTTTTACAGACAATAATCAAATATTTGCAAAGTTACAACCCAAAATAGATACTCGGAAGCTCAAGCTTGACACTGCCCTTAAGGGAGGGAGTTAGGGATATGACGTCACAAACGACTGACAATACTGTCACAGATATATTGCCGATTCGCGTTTCATACAATAGTTTAACACTTAAGTGCTCAAGGAGTGTTCATGGGACCCAACATTTTTTTGCGATTTCTCTGTTACGCAATGAAGTTTTTCAAGGCGTAATTTGTCTGATTTATGAATATGCTTCTCCTGATACAAAAAAAAAAAAATAATCCGCCTACGGCTTCATTAGCATAATTAGGTTGGGTCCCTAAGACCCCCTGGACACCAACCAAAGATTAAAAAAAAATAAAGTAATTAAATCTTGGGATTTATTTGCTCAAATATATACCTTGGGAAGCAACTAATTAATAATCAATAATACTTAAAGAGACATGAGGAGATTTATAGAAAGAATCGCCCCAATTTTTTCTCGAACCCCGGTTTTTTACATTATTTGGAATGTTTACCAGTGTATTAGAACACATCTGAAGTGAAAAAGCCAAATACGCCGTCTTCATTGTAATAACTTGATGATGTAGTAGTTTATGTCGTGCACGACAGTAAATTCAAAGCATGGGTTTCTATGGGGACGATTACGATAGCAGCAATTTCAAAACCAAGGTTTGCGGTTTTCTTTGTACCTTTTTGTCCAATAAACCTTCGAAACGTTCTCGGTAGGTGGTCTACACCCGATCCATTAAATATTGAGAGAAATTCGTTCCTCATGAAAAATCTCCTCCTGTCACTTTAAATCAAACCACTTATGCTGATAGGCCAATTTAATTTGTCATGACCGTGGTCTTAACTGTGTAAGTCTATGGGAAAGACCAAGATGACTTTTTAAATTTCTGAGCAAAATAAAGATGGTATAAATTTGGCCATATTGTGCTATAATTATATAATCGTTGTGGTATAGAGTAGATATAAACAAGTTGTGGTTCAAAATCTTGTATCAGAGTTGCTGAGAATGAAAATATGCGAACCACATTTTTTTCGGCGATTGACATTTCAATTGGCCAGTATGTCAAAGGTAAAATTCAGATTTCATTTTAATTATCGGTATTGTGGTTCTTACGTGTCCCTCATTTTACTTGTGTATATGTCTTGATCAAACTCCCATGGAAAAGTGGTTATCTGTGTTGGGCCTAGGAACCCTTCCCTTGGGCACTAAACGCAATTTTTTTTAGCTTGGGAACAAATCAAGTGTTAAAGTCTTTTTTTCACCTGTTTCTGATTGCATCGTATTTTTAAAGCCCGCTGTATGAATTTGCCGGTACTAACGGGTCACGCGTAAACAATTCGCGTGATCAGTTGCTATCTTGTGTTGGCGCGAATATTGATTTTCGTTGTCAGTAACAGGCCGGATCCAGGGGGGGGTGCCGGGGGTGCTTGGCATCCCCCCCCACCCCCGGCCGCCGGAATTTTTTTGGACGGAAAGTGATGCTGCTGGCTTCCTTATTTTATTTCGCTCCATCTTGACATCTGATTACCTCACTCCCTCGTTTTTAAAATTAAAATTGCGTCGTTGGCATAAGATTGCAAATTTGCCTTCCCTAAGAAGTTCCCCATCTCCCCCCCCCCCCCCAAAAAAAAGTTGCACGACACAGCACGAGTCGCTCGGAGCTGTGAACTGAGATACATAAAAGATCAACTTCCTACACTGTCTGCTGGTGTGAGAGCCCGTGAATCAGAACACACGAGCTGCGAATAAATCTGAAGATCGGATTTCCCGGAGACTTGAATGTTACGAGCTGTCTTTCAAGTTCTGTCGACTGGCAACAATTTTGCGATTGTATTTTGGGACGCACCATTTGACTTCACCACCATATGAGCAAAAAAAAATTCCCCCGCTTCCCATAAAAAAAAAAAAAACTTTATACCGCACCTTATAAAGGGTTTTAAAAGGGAATACAGACCTGATTACAATGGTGGGCTTCCTCCTGGTTTGAGATTACACAATTTGTCATTACTTGATAACGTTGCGGCGCCCATCTTGTACACCTTTACGCATGCATGAAACGCCCGTGCACCACCTTGGCGTGCTTCATTCACAATTAGCCTTACACCACGAACAAACCCTTTTTCAGCAACATTAGTGTGGGACAGTGGTGGTCCCCCCACCCCCCCCCCCCCCACCCCCCCCCCCCCCCATTTGGTGGCCTTTTTTTGCTACAATTGTAATTTTGGTCTAAAATTGTAGATAATGGTCCCAGGACTCCCAAATAAATTGTTACCGACCATTTGTTATCCAGCTTCCGTTTTGGCGGCCAATCTTGGATTTCAAAATTGGCCGCCATTTTGATATATACTGTCGCCCAATATCTGAACTTTCGGTGCACATTAAGACCTCTATTTGGTGGCAATACCCCTGTTTGTGATGTGTCCAGGAACACATCTATTATATTAAGAAAGTCGTAGATTGTTTCCTTCAGGTGGCCATCTTGAATTTCCAATGGTGTCTGAATCAGTGTAAGGGCGCTGAACCGTCGGTTGGGTATATAAGCCCTGAGATCGGGTTTCTTGGTCATAACTCAAATAGTTCCCCTTTAAGGTCGGAATTGCCTAACTGCATAAGCGTGATATTGAAATTTCTCCGCGCTCCCACCCCATTGCCCGTGAATGTGCAAGTGTATGCAGTGGGTGACCGCTCTTCAGGGTGGTTCGGATAGTCATGTAAGCTGTTGGTTCCCGTGTGGTCCAGGGGGACAATTCTTGAGCACGTAACCATTTGCAGATCTCATGGATAAGAGTAGGGTGTCATCCCCGGGTTTGTTTACCTGCACTCCATCACTCCTAGGTATCAGAGTCCCTTCAACCTGACTGTGCCAGCTTGGAAGGGTAGGCCTTCATCCAACATGGTAAGTTGTGACTTCTGAGCACATAAAAGGCGCCATTTGGTGGCAATGCCCCTGTTTTGTGATGTATTGGTATTGGATTTTGTGGCAGAGTGTCTCGTGAAAGAAAAAAGGCTAAGGACATCCCCAACAGAAAAGGGTACTGGAGACCTGGCGAATCAATTTAGCTAATTACAGCTGAATTGTTTACAACGTAGCACCAGGTTAAAGCCCCGGATTTGACGTCTGTGCTTCTGAGTCAACATTGGTCTCTAACAATTCAGATGATGGTTGGTCCTAAAGCCTACTGGAGGGTCCAACCCTGATCAGTAAAAAAAGATGCATTGACAACATTTGCTAAACGTGATCGTGCTTTCATCATCAGCACATCACCAGACAACATCAACAACGCCAGGAAAGAAGAACTTTACCTGAAAGCACAATGTTGATATGAGTCCTCTTCATCCATAACACCGCCTGGTGCACCGCAAACATCTACTACAAGGAGAATTCACCATCATGGCTAGCACTTAATTGTCGCCTCCGCCTGAATGAATAAGAACATGCACTACAGGATGTGTGGGGTTTCTTCTATCCCAAAGACTCTCATTCAACTGTGCCAAACTTGTCACCTGTAAATGGAGCGCATCCTGAAGCTGCACTGGGTAATCCTAAAACATCAGTCATTTGCTGCTACCGATCCATATAAACTCGCCTCTCTCTCGCTTTCAACCACGACTTCCACTGCCACTGGTGGAGTTCTAGTTTGCGGTGGATAGACTTGGGCCTGGGAACAGGCTGTTCACGTGCAGAGGCGGGTCCATCGGAGGTGGGGTGTGCGTAAGGGATTCGGAAACGGTTTAGCCTTGTTACCACTGGCAAACAAACATCCAAAATCAAGCAATTAGACTGTGGGCATACCGTCGCTCTACTTGCAAACCAACCATTCAGAATAACACTAACCTTGATGACTTTCTTCAATCACGAGAAAGCAGACGCCCTTTTTCCCTATCAAACGGGGACCATTCTCTCCTATGAAGAGCTTCTGATCTTCCTAAGAAGACTAACTGAACAACACCAGACCGTCTTGTCCCGAAAACATACCTGCAGTAATCTGGAAAATCACTTTTTTCATGATCAACTGTTGAAATTTTGTATTACACCTACTTTGGAAAACAAACCCTTATATAACATCGTTTCATCCACTCCTCTATCAAAGAAATGTTTACGCTCCAACAACCCCAAACTACAGAGGAATCACACAAGCCTCTAAGATCTAAACTCCATGCTTCGCACAAATCGTTTCTCAATAGCACCCATTCTCAGTACGAACCAGAATGGCTTTCATAGGAGATACTCTTGCTCCCTATCTGTTTGTAATCGTGGTTGATACATCCTCAGACAGTCTTGACAGCAGAACGACAAGGGGAACCAATGATCAAAAACCCAAGCGTTCTAGACGTCACCAAAGTCGGCATCTCACAGACCTTGACTAAGCATATATGATCTAGGCTCTACAGTGAACAGCGATCCTTATGTGGTTCACAAGCCTACTACATTATAAATTTACTTGAGAATGTTTGGCCAGATAAAAGTCAGCGGCTACTCTAAATGCCAAAGAAAGACGGAATATATGACCATCAATGAGGAGAATAATCATAACCTATCTGCCCTACGACGGTAACAAACAACAACTCAAAGATCAGGAACTTTCAAGTACCTGGGTCCTGTGTTGCTGCAGCAAGAAAGACTTTCTGTCACGCAAAGGACAAGCTTGGAATGCCTGTCAATAACTTACATACACCACCTATGCAATCTGGTATCTCAATTCACCATATTGCGAAGTTCCTTTAGAGCTTCCAGTGAGAGAAAGTATCTTGTTATCAATGATCTGAGACCTGGACTATGAAAAGATCTACGGTAAACTGGATGGGCACCTATACACCAGGCTTCTTATGCGAGTACTAAACATATCTTGGCGTGAGCACATGACCAAAAGTCACAGATATGTGGAGTATATCCCTCCATCTTCTGTTGCCCCCCAGCCGAGCAATTTGCCGTCACTGTTATCGTTAGATTGATCAAGTAGTCTCGGACATCATATTTGGAGGTTATCTGCCTAACGGGGTCGTTCGCCCCTTTAACTACTTGATGTCTTGCTCGAGAACATGCAGCAGGATCCATCTGAGTCTGACTACCCAACTTAATGACGGACATGGACAATTTGGCGCTACATGGTGAACATCATCTAGCTAGCCGGCCCGCTAGATAGATATTGGTTTCAATACTTGAACTTGGCACTGGAACATATGGACAGCAATAACATTGGAAACCTAATATACAAACTTCGTAAAACACCCAGAGCTATGCTCCCAGGATTCCATGATATAGGGTTTGGGCTAAATATATTTAAAAAATAGCAGCCATTTTGAAATTAAAGATGGCTGACAGAAGGAAACATCTGCGACTCTCTGGATGTATATTTTCCCTTGACATCACAAACTTGAGTATTGCCACCAAAGGGAGCATTCTATGTTTGCCCAGAAGTCCAGATAATTATCTAAGTATACGTTAAAAATGCAGCCATTGATTGAAATTCAAGATGGTCGCCAGAAGGAAACAATTGGCGACTTGTTTGGATGTAATGTATGTGTTCCTTGACATCACAATATGGGTATTTCACCAATTGTAGCTTTCCATGTTTGCTCCAGAAGTCCAGATATTGGGCGAAGTAATGTTAAAATGGTGGCCATTTTGAAATTTCCAAGTGGCCGGCCTGAAGAAACAATATGTGAATTTTTTTGGATGTAATATTTTGCATTCACTGACATCACAAACATGGTTTTTGCCACCAGCTTGAGCCTTCTATGTGATCAGAAGTGCAGACAGAGAGCAAAATATTTTCAAATGGCCGCCATTTTGAAATTCACAAGATTACTCCTGAAGGAAACTATCTGCAACTTTTTGGATGTATAGGTTTGCGAGTGCCTTCGACAAATCAAACCTTGGTTTTGTCACCAATTGGAGCTTTACGTGTTGCTCAGAAGTCCAGAAATAGAGCAATATGTTGAAAATGGAAGCCATTTTGAAACCAGATGGCTGCCAAACGGAATGGATAAAAAAATATGGTAACAATTTGATTTGGTTTCTAGGACCATTATCTACAATTTAAGACTCCACAATTCCCAATTGTAGCAAACGCCAACATCTCCAAACCATCAACAACACCGCCCCATACTAATTAGTACTAACGTGGCCTATATTACTATTTTTATATTATCTTGCAATTATAAATTGGGTCTAATCAACATTTCTATTACCTCTGCTGCCCATTTATTGAAAAATGCACATCATTCTGCTCTGGCTGCCCTTAATTCTGCAATAATGGGTCGCCACTGCATTTTCTCTCATTCATAATCACGCTGTTTTTCCGGTATAAATAGCAAATAAGGGTTTGTCCATATTCTTTTTTTTTGGGC
>JAMKCH010033974.1:0-16318 GCA_023653785.1 Ophioderma brevispina | reverse complement strand
AATTCATGCCCTATTCACTACTGTGCTAATATTGATTAAAACGACAGTCATTTGTCCATATCTTGGGAAAGAAATGTATTTGAAGGCCGAGATTTCAGGATGACAATGAAAACAAATACGGCCTTTCATCGGATATCAAAATTGATAGGTGCCGTTGAGCTGCATTTGGGCTTATATAGTTTGCCATGCTTTCCCTTTTCTTTCTATGGGATATTTGCCTTCAAACATCGAAAAATAGGAGAACATTGATGTTCGAAACACAACATCAAAATTATAAAAAAAAATGAAAAAAAAACTTAGCAGCTTGAATTCTTCCGAATATCAATATTTCTTGTTGCCAAACATGTGTAGAAATTATGTAATTATGTTTTTCCTTGTATTCTTAATTTGTTTACATATTTTTGAAATACAAACACAATGTCCGTGAAAACCTTGTTTATTACGTTATCCTTCACAAAGCCGTTGCTAAGTTTGGTAAAACTTCTACTAAGATATTGATTGTGCATCTTATTTCAAGGTAAACATAATGCGCTAGTTGGAAAGAGTTTTTCTTCAGCTCACAATGACTATTAAAAAGACTAAAAATGTTGAACTTTTTAAAAAAATGCGACCTTTTTAAGGAAGTATATTACGTTATCCACATTTCTCAGCAACCAAACAAGCTATTGATCAAGGGTGGCATAGATACTTATTTTCCGACCAAAAAAAATTATATAAACTTTCAATCAGATACACCTTAGTCAATAGGAGATGTGAAAAATGGTCAAAAATGTTTACTACGTTATTGTGTATTATGTTATCGTTTATTACGTTGGATTCGTTTTAGTTTACGTAATAAACTATAATTTGGCTATGGAATCATTGGAATGATATGGTGTCAATTAAATGTATCTTTAGAATAAATTAGTAAAAAGGTATCTTAATTTTTGTTTATTATAAGGTCTAATTTTCAGGCAGAATTCAATACTCAAGGATAACGTAATAAACCTAACAAATTGGAGCATATTTCTTGAGTTCAATTAGCTACTCAAACTTTAACTTCGTACAAATAAAAATTGTTCCCAGCAACCTCTCTGATAATGTCATCAGTTGGCATATTTTGTTGATTTAAAATTTTGATAACGTAATAAATCCTATTCTTTTTCTGTACAAAATGTTTGTGTGCATACTGTGCAGAAACGTAAGAAGTTTTGTTGGCAATATTATTTTTCCCGTAATAGGTATTGAATTAAAACATAAAACATACAATTTTGAGACAATTTTTTTGGTGGGTCTTACCTCAAAAATGCACCATTTTCATGAAAATCGACCATATATATATATCATGGCAACTCTCCACGGGTGCTATATTGGTGGCGTATGAAGTGATTTTCCCAAAGGTATAAGGGGTGTACCTTCCAAGCAGGCTTTACTGCACTGTTAAAAATATGCATTAAAATAACGGGGTTTTGACTGGCAGCTGGGACTCACAACAGTTAAAACGTTGTTTTTACCGTTATTTGCACGTTTCGAGTCCCTTTTTACAGTTATTTGCACGTTTCGAGTCCCGGCTGACAGTCAAAACGACGTTTTTTAAGAACATTTAAACAGTGTATGCTTGTATGTATTTGTTCAGTCAGTCAGTCAGTCAGGAAGGAAGGAAGGAAGGAAGCAAGGAAGAACTTCGGAAGGAAGGAAGGAACTTCGGAGGGAAGGAAGGAACTTCAGAAGGAAGGAAGAAACTTCGGAAGCAAGTTCCTTCCTTCCTTCCGAAGTTCCTTCCTTCCTTCCTGAACAAACACATACAAACACAGTAAGCCTGCTTTGAAGGTATACCCCTTAGTCAGTGTATAGCCTTTGGGAAGGAACTTCGGAAGGAAAGAAAGAACTTCGGAAGGAAGGAAGGAACTTCGGAAGGAAGGAACGTATGCACGTACCAGTGGCGTAACCAGACCTTTGCAAATGGGGGGGCAGAAGGGGTGCCAAGGCATTTTTTGAGGGGGCTAATTTGGGTCCTTCTCCATAGACACTGTACAAAAGGTCAGTTCATTTTTTTTTTTTTTTTTTTTTTTTTTTTTTTTTTTTTTTTTTTTTTTTTTTTTTTTTTTTTTTTTTTTTTTTTTTTTTTTTTTTTTTTTTTTTTTTTTTTTTTTTTTTTTTCCCCCCCCCCCCCCCCCCCGCTGGTTACGCCACTGGCACGTACAGTTTGACAGTCTGCATATATGTATTCATGTTCATGTGTGTACAGGGCATATCAAAAAGAAGTAAACAGTCATAAACAATTCTAAAAAAGAAATGTATGACGTATTTGGCATATTTGATTACAGCAAATAAGTATCCAGATATCTTTTCTTTCAGTGAGTGCAAAATAATTGGAGCGTGACAATCGATGAAAAAAATATGGCTATTTCCGCAAACCAAAGACAAATGCTGTTGCGCAAAGTTAATTAAAATCATAACATTACAATTCAGTATTTTTGCTATGTTAAATCTGTTCTTCGAATCACTCACACTTAATCTTCCACATTCCCTCCACCTCTTTGGATGCACACACCTGCCTTCCTCAGCATGGCGTTCACAGCTCCTGGATTTGAGGTGTCCACACAAAAAATCTAACGGAGTCAGATTAGGAGATCGTGGTGGCCACTCGATTTGATGGTTCACGGCAATAACACGATCTCCAAATAACTCGGCAAGGCGATCTGTCACAGTTCGTCTTCTGTGGGGAGGCGCACCATCTTGTGCCCACCACACTCGTTGTTATTGGCCATTTCGCTGCAGCTGAAAACGAGGAAAATTCTGTTCAATGAAGGGAACAACATCTTTATTGATCATCTGGAGGTATCGATCCCCATTGATGTTCTGTCTGAAGAAGACGGAATGCGATAGTAGGGGTGAAGTCTGTAACATACTCCGTTTTGTACAACCGCATTTGTGCTCGGGTTACAAAAAAAGGCAGAAAATCGTTATTGATTGTCGTACATGACTGATTTTGAGACTCTGGATTGAATATATACCAATGTACATGAAACTCAAATAAAACTGACCAAATACTACATACTTTCTACATTTATGATACTTTCAAAACTGTTCTTTTTGATACGCCCTGTATACACATATTTACCTACGCAAGAATGCATGTAGGCCCTATCTGCATATGTGACATCTTCGTGTATGTCCCGCTTATGTAGCTATGCACCTATGACCCTGCATATCTTGGTACATGCCTACGCTCGTGCATGTGTAAACATGATTGTACCTACATAGCTACGTATGGCCCTAAATATTTAGTTTGTGGATAAATTGCATCTGCTTAGTTTGGTATGGGTGTTGTTCCAGAAAGATCTATACAGAAGAAAACCATAAAACCGTGTACTCTCAGATATCCCTAAATGCTATTTTTTGTCACTTTTCAAAAATCACGGAGCGGACCCCTGCCTTGTGTTTACGGGGAAAGTGCTCGTAGATGTAACAACACAAAATACCGCTACCTCCCTTTTTTGCGGTGATCCTCGGGTTGCTAGTCATTTTCCTCTATAGACAGGTCTAATCCAGGGAAAAACTGCCATTTTGTGGGATCAAACTTTTCTCAACGGTTTTATGTTCCTAAACTCAAACTCTTTCAAATAAGCTTGGGGGACAGCCTAAATTTTTCCTAGACCCAAGATGGCGGCCAAATTACAAATTTGCCGCCAAAATTACATAAATTACATAAAAAGTATGTTGAAAATTGTCATTTTCAGATTTTTCAGGTGGGTCTGATACCCTTGACCTATGTGCTTAAAATCCAGCTGAAGCACCACTCATGATTTTATCTCAAATCCACGATGGCGGCCAAAATCCAAACTAGTGGATAATATTACGTAATTTGAGCTATTCGGCCTATTATTAAGTTCCCCTTGTTATTACTTTTTATGGCTGGAGTGTTACTCTTGAACTACATACTCTATTTGCTGAGCGTCTTACCCGGCTCTACCTACATACTTTAGTTCTCACATCCAAGCATGGCCACCAAAATGGGAAACCAAAATTATTTACTTAGTTGTATAGTGTATGGGAGCTTCCAATTACAAGTTAATTCAGTTGATCTCTCAGCTGAAAGATATATCTTCAAATCACTGGAACGCAACTCCAATGATAGGCTCTTAGAATCCAAGATGGCGGCCAAAATCCAAATAGTGTGATATATTACTTAATTTGAGCTATTCGGCTTATTAAGTTCCCCTTTTATACTTTTTCTGGCTGGATGTGTTACTCTTAACTCATACTCGGATTGCTGAGCTTACCGGCTACCAATTTAGTATCAAATCCAAGTGCCACCAAAATGGGAAACCAAAATTATTTAATTAGTTGTATAGTGTTTGGAGATTCCAATGTACAAGTTAATTCAGTTGATCTCTCATCTTAAAGACATATTCTTAAATTTCACTGGAAACCATCCTTATAGGCTCGTGAATCCAAGATGGCGGCCAAATTCCAATTGGCCGTCAAAATTACATTTAATTACAATAATAAGTAACTTGAAAACTGTTATTGGCAGATTTTTCAGTTGGTCTGCTATCCTTGACCTAAGTACTTAAAGCTTAGCTGAAGCCCTGCTCATGATTTCACATCTCAATTTCATATGGGCAGCCAAAATCCAAATTAGCGAATAAAAATTACGTGAACTAACTACCTATTCAATTTTGCCCTTTCCCAAACCTTTTTTTACTGTGTTTTTACTCTGATGTATAACTCTCTGTGCTTGGCGTACAGGCTACCTAATATTTGTCTCAAATCCAAGATGGCCGACACAAATGGCCACCAATTCTCTTAATAACTTGTATAGTGCATTGGAGCTCTTCTAAACATACATAAAATGACCTTGACATGATTTATATGTAGCTTATATGGACATTTAGCATATTTATACAAATTGCCTCTAGTGCCAATAAACAACCCCATGTTTTTTTTCCCAAAAAATATTTTTTGCAGCAAGAAAACCTTGTAGAATTAAATTTGGAATGAGAATTTGGTAATTTTTTGCCAGCCATTTCCGATTTAAGCCGCATATTGGATTCACGACCCTCTAATCGATAGTGTTGTGTGAATTCGAAGGATTATTCTTTAGGATGAGAGTCTACTGAAATTTACTTTAAGTCGGAAGCTCCATACACCACACATCTAATTAAGATAATTGTGGTGGCCATTTGGCGGCATTTTGATTTGAGAATATTATATTAGGTAGCCTGTAAGCTCAGGACATACAGTATACTTCAGAATAAAAAAATCAGCAAAAAAATGTTTTTTAATGAAAGTTTAATAGGCAGTTATAGTTAACGTAATTTTATTATCTATTGGATTTTTGGCCGCCATCTTGAATTTGAGATGAAATCATGAGTAGTGCTTCAGCTAGCTTTTAAGTACTTAGGTCAAGGAATAGCATAACCACTTAAAAAATCTGCAAATAACAGTTTTCAATTACTTATTATGTAATTATGTAATTTGACGGCCATTGGAATTTGGCCGCCATCAGCCATTTGGGTCGGAAAAATTTAGTGTCCCCCAAGCTTATTTGAAAAGTTTTGAGTTTAGGAACATAAAACCGTTGAGAAAAGTTTGACCCCCCAAATGGCAGTTTTTTCCCTGGATTAGACCTGTCTACTAGGGACGTAAAGGGATATAATATGTCTCATCATTCATGCACACATCGGCATAACCTATAGTAGAGTCAACCCATCGTGTCACCAGAGGGACGTTGGACCGTCGATTAGTGGGGAGACGAGGCAGAATCTGCTCCTTCGAAATCGATATATCTTCGTACAGAGATGTCGTCAAATCATGGAGGTAGGAGAGAAGGAGAAAGCCCTTCCCAAATCCCTTTTTGACCGATGATCATCGGCGCCCTCGTAAAACAGGTCGTAAAACTATTGTATTGGAACAAATATACAACACGAGATCGATATTGTTGCTGAAGCCTGTGCATCAACATTGCATCAATGTACATAGTTAAGCAGAGATTGTAAGAATGTGCATTCTTTATTAAAAGCTTGAAAACGTGGGCATTATAAAATGTTTACAATTACAATACCGAGTATTGATTATTTTTAGGCAGGGAACCAAGTTCACCGCCAATCATCTCAAGGTAAAACAAGATCATTTCGGTCATTTTGTGGTCATTTATTAGAAAGCGAGATAGCATGTTCCTAAGATTGCATGAGTTACATTGATTTCTAGTTTTAACTCGTACTTTGCGGCTTTTAAAAAACTTGAATGTTTTGTAAACGCCGTATTTTAAAGTTATAGGTGGGGACAAAATCTAAGTTGAATTGGGAAGAAAATGCCGTATCTAAACAATGGCACCAAACTCCACAGTGCTCCGAAGTTGCACGTTTTTCAATTTTGTCCGAAGTTGGCCACATTTTGGTGAAATAATGAGACCCTTGGCTATATCCCGATTTTCATGTTCAGAGAAAATACATGTGTAAGCACCTGATTCCGTGTACAACGTATTGTTAAAAATGGACGTCCCATCGACATAATTACCACAGCATTGTAATGTCGATGCAATGTTGATGCAAATGCATTCAGCTTGTTAACATGATCTCGTAGTACGTTGTTATTGCATGTAGGCCTAATAAAATCTATTTAATAGTATTCATGTTTTTAGTAAATATACAGAGAAAAAATGCAGTTTCAATGGAGATATATAAATCCGATTGTTACATTTTTTGGGCTTTTGGTGATTAAAATGTGATAGACTTGTAGCATTTTCAAAACACAGAATTCACCGAAATGTATCCCAGGAGCTAAAGTGACCAACTGTTTCATTCAATGAAATTCATGGTTTTGTTAATGTATTAAGCTTTAAGAGATAAGAAAATATTCCAGCAAAATATTGCCCCTCCAATTTTTAAAACAATTTTACCAAATTATAAATTAAAACCGGAGGTACAATAAGCCGTAAAAGCCATTTTCATGTCATATATGCCTTTTGTATTTTCTGTTTTGTGCAACAGATACCGAGTTTGCTTGTTTATGGGGCCGATCAGGACGCAGTGGATATCAAAACTTAGTGTGTTTGTTTTCTTTTCTTTGGTTCAATAAACCTACGAAATGTCCTCGGTTGATATTCTACAACAAAGCTCAAATTTATAACAATTTGTATCCCAAAAAGCTCGTGGTTTCTGCCCTTAAATGAAGAAACCCTCTTTTATTAAGTCGAAATAGATCCATGAAAATTTTTGATGTTTATAGTTAGTTCAACCTTATTATGCATGTTTTTAATGTCACTTTGGGGGACCTAAATTGACCTTTTGTGACCACTAGGTGACATTGAACTTGTCCTGTGCAGGTGGTTCCAGATCCAATTGTTTTTCCAAATTTAATTCTCTAACCGGGATGTACTCATTCCCCCTTTGATTTCTTTTGTCCACCAATTCCACCATTTTACATTATCTATCTGCTTACGACTAACATACAATTCTGTGGGTAAAGATATGACCAACTTCTGGACCAAATTGGAGAAAACGGCAACTCCGGGCACGTGTCCAAGGTGGTGTCATGTTAAGATAACGGCATTTTCTTTCCCAATTCAAGTTAGATTTCGTCTCCAAATATCATGCTTTAAGAAATACGGCGTTTTTGTTCAAAACATTAAGTTTCAAAAAACTAAAATCATGTAACTCATCTAAACATGCTATCCTGTTCCGATTTTTTTGGACTGAAATACTCAGAATTTCGGGCTGTAATCGACTCAATCCTCTTTTTGTGTTTCGTCTCAAAATGTAAACAAACCACTGCGCAGAGGGGATTACCTTTCTGCGCGCAGGTCATATCTTGTTCAACGGAGCGTGCGTGCCCCAGCTCCTGTCGGCGATGATCAATGGAACATGAAAGAGTTACTCCCTTCCGAGACTGGCCTTGTTGGTCTATGCTTTACAATGATTTGCCAAGTGATATATTGGGATAATCGGCGTTGCGTAATGCAATTAGGGAAGAGCTTTTTCCCAAAGAGGTTCTATATAAGATAGAGGCAAACGTTACGTAATCTTTAGAAATTTCCCATAACCGTCCTCGCATGTCTTTGCCGACACACACCACTGGCGAGTGCAAATTGGTGCAAAACGGTTTTTCTGTGGAGTGTTGAAACTGCGCACTATATGAATTGCGATTCATTCGTATTGAAATACGTGTTTACACAATTTGGAACTCGACGACCCTCCAAAGAAAACCTAGAGTACAACAATGAAATCAATTGCGCCTGCCGCTTCTCTTCCACATACTGTTGGGTGCCGCTTTGCTATACATGGCTTTTCTCCTTCCTCATCCTACCATCCATGGTCCAAATCAGCTTATCAACAGTGATACGTATGTGGTCCGGTCGATTCACCTGTTTCATGAACGAAGTTAATCTGGCCTTTCACATGCAAAGACTGTGTGTTTCCTTCGTATCCTATCCGAACACTGGCGCCTTCAAAGTCAGTTACTTCAATGGGTTAAAACGCATTCACAACCAGTCGTCCGTGCTGGGCGCTGACATTTGAATATTGTCACGGAATAAATTATCAGTTTGGGGTGCTTGATACACCCATAATGTCAATTCGATACAAACAATCCGCCCAAATATCAGGTGTTGGATGTTGGCGGCTTATTGGGGTTGTTAACTTTTGTCCACCCATGACCCACACAACGAATGAAGATGACACTCGTCGTCTTGATTTAAAATAACCGCCTCATGAATACACTTTCCAACCGAAGCGCGCATTGTCATTATGAGAACAAAGAGTAACTCAGCACAATGATCCAGTACACTATTATTACCCTGGTCCCTCTAACACATACATTATTTGTATCACTAAAACCGATTTAGTGTATATGCAAAGCGGCACCCACATATGTGGAAGAAGCGGAGGCCGCCATTGCTTTCTATTTGTTGGTAGCTCTAATGTTTTCTTTGTTGTCGGCAAAACCTGCGAGACGGTGAATTCTAAAGATTACTAAACGTTTTTCCTCGCTTCTATATAGAACTCTTTGGTTACTGGCAGGAACAGAGTACCCGTGATGAATGTAAATTCAAATCACTATTTGGATCCACCAAAGCGTAAACAACAACCCAAGGTTCTCCGGTCCTTGTCTGCTTGCAATTAATCACCTGCCTTGTTTTACATTGGCATAATTCTTGGTTAGTACATCATCACTGGTAATAGCTTGTAATTACTATGTCAAAGGCTCAACAAACTTCCTCCTTGTAAGACAACCATACATAGGGAATCACATCATATTGCTCAGTGAATGGCAGCATGGAAACAGGTTTCGTTCAACAGTGGAACCGACATAGCTGATGATTATTTTACATATAATTAATTAAAACACTTTCTTTTTTTAATTTACAAGTCTTTCAATCACATTGGGGGGGGGGGGAGGAATTGTTATTTCGGACTTGGGGACCCAAAACCCTTTTATTTAAAAAATTATGTTCTTATAATAAATAAAGTTTCTGCATGCCTTTTGTACAAGCTACTCTCAAGCCGAATCTTATGCCCAAAATGAGCTCTAAAATGGGATGTGATATTGTACAGAGCTAGTATTGGAAACTGGTCGCACGCAAAAGGTGTCTTATTTACCATTGTGTGCGAGGCTTAACTGGATTTTTGGTTTTATGCAGATGATATGATATTGTCAGGTATGCAGAATACACATGCGTTTAGAAACTCCTTATTTTATGCTTCTAGCAGCGATCGACCTACGACAAACACGCAGTCATGATAGATCATCGTTCAGTATAGCTTCTAATTTACACTCTGAAATATTCAATTACGCTAACTGGTGTGTTTTCTGCCCTACAACCTACAAAATCCTTCGAAAAAAATCTCGCAATGCTATGCCCGGGAGGGTATGTGATATACAGGTGGCTATGCAAACGTATTTTCGCAATGGCTTTGACTGTCACGGTGTGTCGAGTTTTGGTGATTGCTCTGCGGAGAAGGTACGACGCGATATATTTTAAAATTCAGAATGGAGCTGCGAAATGTCATAGTATGTATGACAATTCGATGATGATATTACAACGCCAGTTGTTCTATCATACCTTCTGCGTAAAATGAATGTTCAAGACAACCGTACGATTCTTCAGGCTGTTACAAGCGTGTATCAAATCGGTACGCCCGGTTGAGGGACTTAACCCCCCGGGCCAAAAACGCGATTTTTCAGCTGCGAGAAATCGCCGCGATTCGCAGCGATTTCACGCCATCTTACGTTCCCTCGCGATTTCTCTCGCTGTCGTGAGCTGGAAAAAATTTGCCCGCGAACCTCATGGTGTTGCCAATATGGTGCAAGACTGGTCTCTGTTGCCTAATTATAGGCTTGATCGTATAATTCATCAATTATTCCAACTCGCAATTTAGTACCAACGGATATACAAGAATATAAGCGTAACACGTAACAATGTTTTGATAAAGTGGATTTTAGCATTTTTATTATTTAGAATGGTTGGCCCGCAGTTTTGCCGCGAAAAATCACCTGTGGTGGTAAAATAAATACGCATAATAAATTTCATTTGCTAGGCCATGGTTCCCTCTCGTTCTAATCCTAGCTTTGGAACGGTTGATAAATATGTTTCTTATCATGTGTTGCTTTTTTCTTCGACTGAGCACATTCTCATATTTTTTCGCTCTGCCGTAAACACTAGAACTAAATAGGAAATGTCTTAAGTCTGATCGACATGGCCCTTCTTCTTCTTCTTCTTAATCGTGTCTAACAACTGATGTGGTTGTCAAATATTATCCAGCCGAGATGGGTACAACGAAGTGGTACAACCTCTGACATAGGCCTAAAACTAATGAATTATATATAAGCTTATTTCCTCCATTAGAGCCCTCAAAATTTAGTAAGGTGGAGGATATCGACTCCCACGAATTCTTTTTCTTTCTATGTATATCCTTGTAGTCGTATCTTTTGGGCATTGTGGTGGGGGGATTTGCCCCTCCTCTATTTGATCGTCCCACTCATTCCCATATGCATTTGAATTTTTACCAAATTCGATTTGGTGGATGTTACCTTGGACTACACTCACGTGGCCAGATGAAGACTTCCGATTGGATTAACGTAAAAAATCGTCAGCGCAGAATCGCAAAAGTTAAACGTCATGTTAAAGCCCGGTTATACTGTGACGCCGATTTTCATCCCGCGTGAAATCGCAGCGATTTTTGTCTTGCGAGGCACGATTTATCGCGCAAGTCTGCGCTACCCCGCCGGCGATTCCCGATGTTACACCTCCGCCGCGGGACAGGCGCGACTATTCAGCGGGAATCGCTTTTACTGAGTGCACATCCGATATGCCGTCGTCTACCGCTGGGGTCCTTCGGTAATAAACTGCATTCTTCCACAGCATCACCACCGTGCGTGTGCCATATTTATGAAGTTGTAGATTATCCTCGGGCGAAAAAAAACCAGCTTTTTATAATTGTTTGAAATTTTAGGTTTTTTAATTATTTTATTTTGCATTGATAATTTTTTTTTAGTTAACATATGGCACACTCATAAACTGACTGTTACATTCAAAACAACAATTGAACATAAAAGTACTATACTGGATTTACCAAAAAGCGATTTATAAAAATACAAAAGTGAGCATTTGATGTCCCTTGACGATGACGTGAACTGTCGATTTTAATGATATGCACGATTAGTCATGACGGGTGAAGGGGCACTCTCCCATTTTTGAGTTGATGCGTAATCCTCTTACAGCATTGTCGTCACCCATGACCCATATTATTTCTTAAACCTTACCCAAAGACCCCATATTTTCTTTAATTTTACCACTGTCACCCCCCCCCAAGACCACCTATTTTGTGGAAATTCTTAAAGTCTTCTTAAAGTACTTGAAGTCTTTAAATCTTAATGGTATGCGGTCATTAGTTTATGTTTGTAAATTAAGACACAGGTAATATACTCCCACCACAATGTAGGTCCACACGGCACCTGACCACAGCACTTTCAGAATTCTGCTTTAGTTAGTTAACAAGAAGATCTGTAAGTATAGGGGGGGAACCTACTCAGGCCCTGAAGATTTTTATAACACATCAAGGGACTCTTGCGACAGTGCCTACTGCATGCGCTGCAGCGGTATACTCAGGGACGAGACAGGAGTTCCCAACCACACTGCGCGTTAATAAAAATGAAACACATGTGAATTCTTTAAGTGCGAACATAACACTGATGTTCGAATCCCTTTTAACCTATGGAATTACGGTCTGTATAACACATAAGGATCAACGAAGTTATTATATGCCATAAGGCAGAAATCAAGAGTTTGTTTCTATGTATTCATAAGTTGCATTTCGTGCTATAGCCACCTATGCTATGCATTGTTCTTGTTTGCTAGATCTCCTTGAGAAGGCTTATTCCTCCCAAATTTTCACTGGGATTCAATCTTTCGTTTTGGTGTTAATGAGTAAAATATCTCGATCACCAGCCCGATAGACTCACTGTGCTGTAAGACTTTCCATTATGGACCGAAAATACAAAATGGCAAATTTCTTGAATTGGTGAATAGAACAAACAAAGACCCGTGGGTAGAGTCTGATTCTACCACTCCATGTTATTGCCTGCAGGGATAAGTCAATGATCACTCTGCATGTAGTAACGGTTATTGTGGGCCAAACCAGTTGGCCCGACTTGCTGACAGCTATTAATCAGATAACTTGTTTACTATTGCATAAAAGTCGTTACTTTTATCAGCAGGGGGTATTTTCTGTTTCACGGTACTCGTTTCGACAACCATTGAAGCAATGAATTGAGATCATCAATAATTGTTCAAGAACAAGATGGCAAGAGGTCTGGCTATGCAAACCTGAGCCCCGGTATTGTGAAATTTGTCATTCCCCTCATCCCCAAGCCCCTGGCTCGTATTTTTTAATATATCCTCTGTCCACTGGTGTCCTCGGCTTTGCTGCCCTTATTTTCAAAGATTCTGATCGACAACCGGCTCGATATGTTCTTTCTCACTTCCCATATACTCCAACAACATGGCTTTATCGCTTCGCAACCAGCTTTCCACTGATCTTGCTCTTCTTGCCATAATAGCAAATCTTTAGTCTTCTTCTCGATCTCTCGCTCTCAAAAAACATACTATTAATTGATCTTTCTAGACCTCTCCAAGGCTTTTGATATCGTTGACCATAACATTCTTCTACTAAAACTGCACTATTATTATCAACGTGGATTGCTCTGGCTCTTCTTCTAGCTATCTTTCAAACAGGGTCTAATTTACTGATTTGGTTCACATCCCTCTAACCTCCTTCCAGTCTCCTGTGGTGTACATTTAAGTTCTGTGCTTGGTTCTTTTCTTGCTTTTCTTCTCATGATAATGGCATTTCTTCCAAACAGATCTCTTTGGTCGGATGTTGCTGATGAAACAAACATATCTTTCAATTCCAACTTAATATACCACATTATGGCCCGTATCTTCAAACGATGTTTAACGCAATCACTGGTTAAATCGCTATTAAACGCCCGCTAAAATAAAAGCAAGTCTCAAAGCTTGGTTAACTGTAAACGGCCCGTAATTTTAGGCCCGAAACATCGTTAAACATGCCTCAACTTGTTAATTTAAACTTAGGACTTGGGTGGTAGTTTAAGGCGTGTTTAACTTCACGTTTTCATCAAATACCTGATATTTTCAGCTCTACATGATACTCGTGGTTAGACCAGTTACCTCCTGTATTCTCTTATTTTTTCGTTTCGGTCCTCAGGTCATTTCTTCTCGTCCATTTTTTCCTTTGCATCTATTGGTCTGCTATTGTTTATCTGTTATAGTATTGAATGATAGACAATTGCGCACAACGACATAAAACAGTTTTAAATAGGCCCCGGGCTTTTGTCTCCATCATTCAACAAAGCGCTTGCGTAAAACGCAACTTTGAAATTACCGTGGGCTTTATGCGTTGCATTTACAACTACGGAAGACTTTGTCTGGCATATAAAATTGTTCATGCACACGTAATGATATAGCCGAAGATAAGTCACTGTTCAGTGGATGATATTACGGCGGTGAAATCAGTGGTTAGCTAAACGACTTGTTAAAATATTTTAACCCCCCCCCCATGCGGTTTTTTAATTGTGCGTTTAGCTAACCACAGTTGTAGCCAACCACACGTGTATTTTCAACATCGTTGAGAATACGGCCCTAAAATATAAATATTGAATTACCAATAAACAAATTGATTTTTTAAAGCCAACAAGTTTTTTGTCCTTAACGTTTTAAAAACTACATTACATTCCTCTTACAAAGAGGAAAACTCTAAAAACACTCCTTCCATTACCCATCGTGTTAGACAACAGCACTATTCACCCAGTTCCGGCAATACAAAATTCCTCGGTGTGTTAACAAAAAATATTCCTGAAGATACAACTAATAAAATTACAAATAAATTTCGAAGAACAAGGAATCTTCAGAGGAAAACTTCGTTATTCTCTACCGCCCACATCTTATTTTCGTTATTAACACATTTAATTCTCCCATAAATATCTTATAGCAATATGTCTGGGACAAGTACGATTAACACTTTTGACCTTTATGGACTCTGACTCCATGGGCTCTTAAAGTGTACTCGAACATTAGAGTGCCTCTAAACTCAGAGAAAAAGTCCGTTTTATCAAACCTGGTTTTATTGGTTGTCTTGTTATGTTCTGTCCGTCCTGTAGACTTTATCTTTTGTCCAAATTGCTATACTTATATGCGTGACTCATTATTTTAAGTTTTAATTTTATTGTGTCTTTTATACATCACTCAATTTCTATTCAAACAGTTTAATATGATATACATCTTTCATTCAACCTATTTGATTCTTTTGGTTTATATATATTAGCTTGCAAATGCGTACCTTGTGATCAGTGTGAGTGACAAGATAGGGCCATTTGTGAATTAAAAAATGATGTGAAATTGACTTGGGGTCAATCGGTCTTCTATATTAATCGATAATCGTCCTCTCTAACAAAAAACACTGACTATATTTCGATAACAAAGCTATACTACTTTGTAGATTAAGTATCTGACACATATCGTTAAACTATCTTCAGAATATCTTGAATAACTCGGATATATCGTCTCTTTGCGCAAGAAGTTCAGTTCTATCTAATACAACTATCTAATACATAATTATCGTCAAAGTGAAACTATCTTCTAAAAATTATCAGATATACCGTCCTCTTTTCACAAAACGTATCATCAACTGTTTTCAATCCATCTTGTGTCATATTCAGATATTATTTCATTTGCCACATAAAAAACATGAATTCATACACATAAAAAGAAAAATAAAACATTATAAAATTGCAGATTAAACTAATGTAAACCACTCAGAAGATTACAGAAGCTCAGGTCTGCAAAGGAGTCGGAGAATTTCCACAAGGACGTACAAATAAACATACAGACAAAGACAAATGTGGCCTGATGGGGATAAACCAAACGTGGCATGTATTAAGTTAATGCAAGTGGCATAACCCGAATTTATGCTTCAACTATGTATGCTTACTCTTTATGAAAGAAGTTAATTTATGGACATTCTCAGTCTCAAAACCCCACTTAGAACTTAGAATACTGTCTTGAGGTGGGGTCCACCCCCAAAACATGCTGAACTATATTGTTTTATACTCAGTGTTGGAGATCAAAATGTAATCGGAACCACTGCACCAAACACCTTGGACTTGACAAATGTTATAAAATTTAAAAAAAACAACTCATCTCTACATGTAGATAAGGGGAAAATAATTTACGATAAGAGTGAGGGACTGTTATATTTTGTGTCCCGATTTAGTTCTTGGTTCTCCCACATTTTACGCTATTACCTATTAAATATCCATGCATTCCTCAAACTCTATACCTTGAAAAAAGTTCAGACTCCTTTTGGTCGGAAAACAATTTCATAATTTCCTCACCATCAGGCGGTTTACAATAATCGCCCCCCAAGAGATAAGCCAATGTGCGTAGAATGAGAAAAGAGAAAAGCAAATCATGGCAATTGCTTAAATTTCACATCATATTTTAAAAGTCACCCTTTGTTTTGAAGGGTTCGAGTTGATAGGAAGGCATTAATGAAAACAATTCTAGAAAGCTTCAATGTTTATCATCGAAGGTGATGGCTTCGAAGAAGAAGAAACGACGAGTTCAATCTTTCAACATATGACCACAATAACAAATCCTGTAGTCTTACAGTCACGGGATGCTTCTAAAACGATGCCAAATGGTGTTCGTCTTTCATAGATAAACAGATATTCAGTTAGGCTCACAATTGTAGTCATATAACAAATACCATTCTAGGCTGTAGATGCCAATGATGTTCACCGCTCGCCTGATTGG
>JAMKCH010033973.1:0-15983 GCA_023653785.1 Ophioderma brevispina | reverse complement strand
TTTGAACTCAAATGTTTCCTAAAGTTGCTCTGAATGGGAGGCCACGACTGGCCTTAGTGCATTGCTCAGTTTTACATGTAGAACATAAGGCATTGCAATAGCCACAAACAATTTTCAACGAGATACACATACAAAAACATATTTACTGCCACCCAGATATGACAACGTGAGTGGGGATGATTACATTGATCATAGACCAAGACATGGAACAATCTTGATGTTGAGCACCCACAACGGCCAGGGTTAGAGACCGGTAGTTTTGAGCAAATAAATTATTTGCTTCAAAAAGATCCCAACAATTCTCAGCATCACGTTTGTTCCAGCTATATTACACCATAAGATTTTTCTCATTCAATAGACTAGATGATCCCTTTATAGTATGGGAAATGTCTCTTTATATTATCAAATCGTCTGAATTGATCTCTATGTGTCTGTTTATTGTTTACACTTACAGACATTCCCAAGGCAACTGACCGGAAATGTATCCCAGCAGTAGCGTGGTGATCAAATAAGATGTAAAAGTAACACCTGGAGCAAAAGTGTCACAAATGCTAAAAATAGAATTTCTTTTATTGCAAATAAACCACAAACTTGCACAAGAATTGCTGCTTTTGTAAAAGTAGCTGCCTTCATATCCGACACATTGGTATGGCAGGACGCTGTGGGAATGGTGATGTGCCTTCAATATAAACCTGGTTAATTTATGTAGCTTGATCATTTTGACCAAATATGCAAATGAGCTTCATGCAATTATTCTATAATGCCATATAATGTAACAAAATGATACCATTCAGAAACTGCTGTATCACCCTGCCTAAGTTTCAACGCTAATGCATTGCATTAAAGGCTGACTCCAGAGATTTGAAATATAACCTTTTATTGTATTAATTAAAAATAGTTTAACTGGAAATTAAAGATGCTAGAACTAAAATGCCCAATGCCCAAAGTTTAAGAGAATCAGCATTTTCGTTTTCATGCAGAACACATGTAGGATAACAGTGCATAGGACAATGGAAATATAAGCAATATCAAAAATCACCTTTTTCTCTCTATTTTTAATTCACTTCTGTGCCAAATACAAAGTAAGAATCTATTGAGTGTCTAATTTATTATGAATTACTATGATAACACAGATATTTGGGGGCCCCACAAATCTCTCATTGCACCTTTAAGGGGATTAATTTCATGATTTAAGGACTTTTATGCAATTTATTTATTAATATTCATTAGCAGTGGAAATTTGCACAAATTGTCATCTGAACTCATGCTGTGTCACCAACAAGATTTTTAAAATCAATGAATTACTGTATGTTAAATGACATTCCAAACAAAAAAAGATAATATACATAAATGTGGATTTTGTATGCCAAAGCTAGTTCACACCAAGAATTTAGCATGTTTATCAAATATTATTAAAGTTAAAGGGGATTAGCAGCGAAATGTGAGAGAGTCGAAAAATATGTGGAAATGCACTCTTAACTTGTAAATCAGGGATATGTGTGTATAATTCCATACTTACACTACTTTAATGCGGAAACAAACCACCAAATAGTGAAAAATAAGTATTTGAGGAAATGTGTATAACGTCTCCCGCAAATAGACATTACAGCGAAGGCGCTTCAAAATCTACACCTAAACAGCTGATTGTGGTTTACATCAGTACCGAATAAACACCGGATATTCATCTGGAAAGGCTTTTTGATCTCAAGTTGAATTCTGATACTAGCCCCACTTGCAGTTATGTTTGCATATCCACTGCTCAGTGAACAAAAATAAAAATCAAATTTTGATGATTTTTTCGATGTTTTGGGATTAGCAATCGCTGATAATCCCGGATAATCCCTTTAACCCATCAATGAGTTTAGGTTGAAGCCAGTTTTATCTAGGTTGCTACGAACTGCCACCTCCCCCGCCTGCATGCACTTACTCAGCTACATGGACAGGAATGGTAATATAGTCTAGTGCTGTGACGTGTAACCGTTTAAACGTTTACACGAACGGAAATACACCTACAAGTTTAGAAATTCATACATGTTACACGTCAGCAAACCCTACTAACTTTTTTTCAGTATTATTTTAATTGTGAAGCAAAATTTTCACCAAATTACCAGCCTCAGTGAAAAGTAAAGTGAACAGTTCAAATGCTTCTTCTACAAATGGTTTCCGACTTTACGGAAAAGGGAAATCCCCCGTTTACCAAAGTTCTTGGGACGTGAGTGAGCGACTTCGGCATATGGACACCGCATAACACGGCCCCAATTATGTGTGCTTCAATTACAGAGGGATCTACAAAAAGGTAAAATGACAGCGTAAGGAAGCTCCCACATTGATTGTCGTTTGAGATCTTGGGATATTCACTGTTATGTTGATTAAACACAAACATAGTAAGTTACAAACAACATTTATGGTTCAAGATGATATTTATGATAGAATGCAAAGACGGGTTAAAAACCTGATTACGAACGATTTGTGGTGCAAGAATTGCATTTGCGTGGACGCGCCAAATTCGGCAGTCGTAACCTTGTTATGACGTTTTAAACGTTTAAACGAACGGAAAAACAGACCGTGTAAACGGATTAGGGAAATTAACCGGTAACTCCCAGCTCTAATATAGTCCCCCGGGGGTAGTCCCAGGGGCGGATCCAGTTGGAATTCTCAATAGGGGTGCCCTTCACTATTCGCTATCAAAATTTTCCGCTCGCTTACGACGCGGATAGGACCCAATTTTTTTTCCACCTCGGTTCGAAAATTCTGAAGGGGGGGAGGGCCGACGCCTAAATGGTACAGCAACAAACATCGCAACAGAAGATTACCCCACTGCTCTTTCAGAATTTCAAACCGAGTGCATAAAAAAAATCGTGTCTACCCGGCGAGCGAGCGAGCAGGAAAATTTTTCCAATTGTGTCGCCAAGGGCGCCCACAAAAGGATTTTCCTAGGATATTTTAGGGTCAGGGGAGCCCGGCGCCCTGTGCGGCAAAAGGAACTTTTCTACATCGACAAGACGCCCCGGCGCCATTTGGTTTGCAAAAAATAGGGGCGCGCGCCGGGTGCGCCCCCCGAAATCCGCGTACGGAGTCCCCTTGTAACTGATAAAAAATAGGATTTGTTGTTTAGGCCTATATTTTTTTTTTTTTTTTTAAAAACCTTATTGTGTTATTGGATATGGTCTATATTTTTGTAGTGGTGGCTGGCCCTCCACCTCCTTCCCAATCTAATAGTGTTTATTAAGCTTGCCAGGATCATATTAAGTGCTGATAATTTACACCAATTGATGACATGTCAAATGAGATTTGCTGCGTCCACTTCACACAGACGATGGGATCTTGCTATGTACTGTGTATTTTCAAATGTTTAACAAATCGTGCACCTACTTTCCTTGCGTCTAATTTTATGTATACGTTTCTAGAATTCATATCCCCAAGATTCAGGAAAGTGGCTCCGTTAACATATTCCTAAGTATAACTCAATTCCGGTTACTACTTTTCATTACCGTGCTGTTAAACTTTGGTAATAGTAGCCCACTAATATTAGAATAATATCCCATCCATGAGTCCCAATATTTCAGTACCTATTTTCAAACATTTATTACAACTATTAATTTCCTTTATGTTCATTATCTCGGAAAGGAGAAGGAGGCAGGACGGGGAGGCGGGAAGGGAGCGATGCTAGAGGGTGGGCGTGGCAAGTGTTCGGTGAGGTAGGTAGTGAGGACAGGTGGTGAGATGGGGTAAACGGTCGGGGGAAAGAGGAAGGGGGTAAACATAACAAAGAGGGGGGGGAAAGTGGGAAAAAACGGAGGCGGGTAGTAGAGAAGGGGAAGGAAAGAGGGGAATGGGGGAAGAGAAAAGGATGAGGAGTAAGGACGATAGGATATGATGGAGGGAAAGGAGCTGTGTGAGGGATAAGGGGGGTGTGGGGACAGGAACAGACGAGGAGTGGGGGGAGAAGTTTTTCCTTTTCCCTTTTAAGTAATTTGTATTTCAGTTTTGATTTGTTGTTGCAGATCTTTAAACTTGTATAACAAAAGTGGGGTATAACTTAAACAGGGCCCTCAGGGAGAGCCGTACTTAAATACTGATGAGGATACTCTGTATAATAAAATGTAAATAAATAAATAAAAAATAATATGGTCTTTTCAAATTCTGATAGATGCAAGACCATTCTATCATCATGTAAATAGCTGTAATAATTTATGTCCATTTATTATCATTTGGCTTATTTATGAATACTTCGCCTTATCAATTAACAGAGGTTGCCGAGTGACCTTAGCTGTCAAAGATTGCCCCGACAGGTTGGGTTGAGCAATTGTACTCCAGTGTGGAGCAAGGCCCAGATAAGAAGTAAAACATTGGGGCATTTAGGCTGGTAGTGGTGTTTCGAAGGGAGTCTAACTTTAGTCCTACTGGGTTTAAACCAAGGTTAGTCCTACATGAGTGGACGAGTTTCTTCCTTTCAAATACTGTGTTTAAGTTAAGCTGACCTCGGAGACTTCCAGAGAATGGCACCCTCAATATTCTGACAAATCGTGTTTTTTTACCTAAACAAATGCTTGCCCACATACTAATCACGGTGTGAATTAGCTACGCTCAAAATCAATGTCCATCCATATTGAGAATCAAGTTTGTTTTAAAATTTCGTATCCGGAATTTTTTTTATACACAGTATCCCTATGGGACTTTACACTATAATAAATGTTTACTTTCATCAAAAAAAAAATTTGATTTCATCTCAAACTCGGAATGGGCATTTTGATGCTATCTTTTAGTTTCTGGCAACTTAAGTCTATTAATTTACACAAAAATTATCAATTTGAAATCTCTGAGTCATACGTTATATAACAGGTACGAAAATTCCTGTGGATGGGCAGTGCCGGTCCAGCCATTAGGAATTTTTTCGCCCGTTACAGCACATTTTTAAAATTAATTTGAAACGCTACTTGGAGGAGAAAAGGTTCCTTCTTGTAGGGCTAACCCTGGTTTAAACCGACGTTTAGTCTCCCTTTCAGAAGACCAGCCTATTGGGCCTAATGCATGATAAATTGACATCATCTTGGTTTTAATTTCTTTCATGTTTTTATTTATAAAATGCATGAAAAATTAGGATTTTCTATTTAGGCTTGCTCACCATTGAGGTTTATGCTGATTGCAAATATAGGTTTCCCTGGAAATGTATATTGCTAGCTTACAGGTGTCCTATAGTCAGGGTGGATGCAGAGGGATTCTTAAGTTCCCAGCCTATTAAGTTTCCTACCTTTTCTAAGTGTCTATATAAAAAAAACACCAGTTGTGATTTTGTCGATATACCCAATTTCACAGCTTAACAATTTTGGTATGGTACCATTTTCAATCCCTCAGTCTCTATTGTCATATCCCACATTGTAAATTAGAAAATATCTTATTTACATGCGCGCTGCTGAGCCAGTGGCGGCAGAAGCGTAAAAACATAGTGGAGCAAGCACCTATATTTAACACATGTTCTATGTGGCTCCATAAAAAAAAAAAAAAAAATTAGGGGGACCTAGAAGGGGTTTTACAAATTAGCATAGCAATAATGAATTGAGTTATATAGTACCAGCACAACATTTATTATTGATTTCCATTCAATAATTTACCCATCACCTAATTGTTTCTGCACAACACGGTATGCCTACCTCCTGCATGAAAAAAATACTTTTTTTTACTTCCAAATCTCCAAATAATAGGCTGTTTTATTTAAAAAATTTTATTGTTTCAACTTGAGTATAGCAAACAAAAGGTTCTGCACCCTAACAAAATGAGGGCAGGTTCGAAAGTGCCAAGGTTAAAGTGAACAAGAGAGGGCAGTAATTACCATAAAATTACCAAATATGGCTGAACAACCATGATGCACAAACTCCATGATTTCCCTAAATATCGAACACACATGACAACAGCCACGATGAGCAAAGTAACTTAAGGGATGAGCAGCGATATATGCTAAAATCCAAACAATGTTGAAATGCATTTTTTAGCTTATAATCAAATATAAGTATGTACAATTCCATATACGTGGTTTGATGTCGGAACAAAAACACCAATTGTGAAAAATGAAGTATTTTGAGGAACTTGTCATACCGTATCCCACAAATAGACATACGATGGCGTCGCTAAAACTGCACTAACCCGCTGATGTGGTTTACACAGTTACAGCATTAACTAAAGATCACTAATGTTTGTAATCTGTACTGGTCATTATCTATCTATCTATCTATCTATCTCTCTATCTATCTATCTATCTCTCTCTCTACTATCTATCTATCTATCTTATATAGCTCATCATATCCTATCTATCTATCTTCTATCTATCTATCTATCTTTCTATCTATCTCTCTATCTATCTACTCTCTATCTATCATCTATCTATCTATCTATTAATCTATCGATCCTATCATCTATCTATCACTTCTAGCGATCCTAGCTATCTTCTATCCTCATCTAGCTATCTATCTGTGTCTGATCATCTAGCTTATCTATTTCTATCTCTCTCTCTACTCTCGATCTATCTATGCTATTATCTATCAGCTATCATCAATCTATTTCTATCTATCTATCTATTAGGCAGTCTATTACTCTACTCTCTTCCGATCTATCTCTCTATCTATCATCCATCTATCTATCGTCTACTATCTATCTATCTATCTTAATATCTATCTATCTATTTCTCTATCTATTACTATCTATCTATCTATCTATCTCTCTAGCTTCTTCTATCTATCTATCTATCTATCTATTTCTATCTATCGCTATCTATCACTCTACTATCTATCGATCTATCTAGCTATCTATCTATCTAATCTCTCTCTCTCTCTACTCTTCGCTATCTCGCTATCTCTCTATCCGCTCTATCTCTCTATCCTCTCTATCTCTCTATCTCCTATCTCTCTATCTCTCTACTTCTATCTCTCTCTAGCTCTCTCCTACTCTCTCTCTAGCTCTCTCTATCTTCTCTATCTCTCTCTATCGCTCTCTATACTCTCTAGCTCTCTCTATCTCTTCTATCTCCACGATGAGCAAAGTACTTTTTAAAGGGATGAGCAGCGAGCGATAATGCTTAGAGAATACACAAAAATGTTTGGAATGTGAAATGCATTTTTTAGCGTATAAATCAAAGCTAAGTATGTACCAATTCCATATAAGGGTTGCGGTAGGAACAAAAACACGCAAATTGTGAAAAAAAAATGAAGATTGGAAAACTTTGCTCTAACGCTCCACAAATTAGACATAAGATGGCGCGTCTCTAAAAGCGCCTAAACAGATGATGTGGGGGTACACAAAGTAACAGATGAAAAAAGAGCAATAAGGTTGGAATCTGCCGGCGTCATTATCGATCTAGCATCTACTATCGATCGATTAGCGAGCAGCCGCGAGGAGCAGAGAGCGGAGCGGCGAGCGAGCGAGAGAGCTAGCGAGCGAGCGAGCAGCAGAGCGAGCGAGCGAGCAGCGGCGAGCGAGCGAGCGAGCGATGGGGCGAGCGAGCGAGCGAGCGAGCGAGCGAGCGGGCGAGCGAGCGAGCGAGCTATCGAGCGAGCGAGCGAGCGAGCGAGCGAGCGAGGGGACGAGCGAGCGAGGCGAGGAGCGAAGGCGAGCGAGGAGCGAGCGAGCAGCTGAGTCGAGCGAGTGCGAGCGAGCGAGGGAGCGAGAGAGCGAGGGGAGCGAGCGGAGCGAGCGAGCGAGCGGAGCGAGCGGAGCGAGCGAGCGAGCGAGCGAGCGAGCGCGCGCGCGAGCGAGCGAGCGAGGAGCGAGCGAGCAGCGAGCGAGCGAGCGAGCGAGCGAGCGAGCGAGCGAGCGAGCGAGCGAGCGAGCGAGCGAGGCGAGGCAGGCGAGCGGCGAGGAGCGGATGCGAGCGAGGAAGCAGCGAGGCAGCGATCGAGCGAGCGAGAGAGAGAGCGAGGCAGAGCGAGCGAGCAGCGAGCGAGACGAGCGAGTGAGGAGCGAGCGAGCGAGCGCGCGAGCGCGCGGAGCCGCGAGCGCGCGAGCGCGCGAGCGCGCTGAGCGCGCGAGCGGCGCGAGCCGCGCGAGCGCGAGAAGCGAGCGAGCGCGCGAGCGCGCAGAGCGCGCGCGAGCGCGGCTGAGAGCGCGCGGAGCGCGCGCGAGCGCGCGCGCGACGCTCGCCGAGCGCGCGCGAGCGCGCGCGAGCGAGCGCGAGCCTCGCGCGAGCGCGGCGCGAGGCGAGGCGATCGAGCGCGAGCGCGCGCCGATGCGCGGCGAGCGGAGCGCGAGCCGCGCGAGAGAGCGCTGCTGAGCGCGCTCGAGCGAGCGCGCGCGGCGAGCGCCGCGCGCTGCGAGCGCGAGCGCGCGAGCGCGCGAGCGCGAGCGCGCGCGCGCGAGCGCGCGAGGCGAGAAGCGCGGACGCGCGCGAGGCGCGCGCGAGCTAGCGCGCGCGCTCGGACGAGCTCGCGCGAGCGCGCGCGCGCTCGCGCGCGCCGCTCGCGCGCGCCGCTCGCGCGCGCCGCTCGCGCGCGCCGGAGCGCGCGGGCGCGCGAGCGCGCGCGCGCGAGCGCGAGCGGCGAGCGCGAGCGCGCGGAGCGCGCGAGCGAGAGCGAGCGCGCGCGGAGCGAAGCGCGCGAGCGCGCGCGCGCGGAGCCGAGCGGCGCGCGAGCGCGCTCGCGCAGCGCGCGGGGCGCGAGCGCGAGAGAGCGATAGAGAGCGAGCGAGAGAGCCGCGAGAGAGAGAGAGAGAGAGAGAGGACGAGCGAGCAGTAGCGAGCTGCACGCGAGAGCTCGAGAGAGAGGCTAGCGCGGCGATCAGATCTCTGATCTTCTCGTCCTATATCTATGGCATCTCTATATATCTCTCTCTCTCTATCTCCTTCTCTCTCTATATCTCTCTCGCTCGATTCTCTCTCTATATCTATCTCGCTATCTCTCATGTCTCTCTCTATCTCTCTATCTCTATCTCTATCGATCTCTCTCTCTCTCTATCTCTTCTCTCTCTCTCTCTAATATATCTATATATATATCAGATCTAGAGCTATCTATCTAATCTATCTTGTCCCATAGGACGTGGGCTCCTCGAACAAATTTAGCCCATCTATTCCTAATTGCGCTTCCAAGTATGACTTGTGGAAGGTGGTGCCCACAATGATGTAATCTTCCCATCTCTTCCTTGGTCTTCCCTGTCGTTTGTGCATGTGACCAGTTTCCAAAAAATGCGTTTGGGTAGGCAGATGTGGTATTCTGCACAAGTGACCAAAAACATTGTCAATGCGAGGCAGTGTACGGCTTAGGATTTTTCCCCTTTTTGGTTGAAAGTGCAGGAGGAGATTCTTGACAGAACTTCTCCATTACGGATCTTATCCTTCCAGCTGAAGTATTAAGGCTTTTTTTTCTGTAGCATAGCATCTCAAATGCTTCCAAACTCTTCAGGGCATTCTTTTGATGGTCCAGGTTTCAGAGCAATACAGAAGCACTGGGTTTTGAATAGTTGAATACACAATATTATGTTTAAGCTGGGATATTCACACGGAGGAAAAGGTTTTTTGATCTCAGGTCGAAATTTTGATACGCACCTATAGAAATTACAGAAGCAAATATAAAAAGTACTGCCGTGTCTTTAAAGGCTGACTTAGAGATTACCAGATAGGGCCGCCCTCAATTTTCAAAGAAATCATGTTTTTTGCATATACATTATGCTTTGCCCATGTAATGTGAAAAGAATATAAGCTATCCGAAGTCCTTCATAGAAAAAAATTACAACTTTGTAGTAAATCGGATCCGGAATTTTGTAAACACGTTTATCCATGGCAACGAATACTGTACATGAAATGTTACTGAATCAAAACGAAAGAAGATCGGATTCATCTCAAACTTTGGAAATGGAATTGTGCATTTATATTTAGTTTACTTCATTATTTTTAATTAATACAACAAAATTATTTTCGAATCTCTGAGTCAGCCTTTAACACATGGAATTTCAGACCAACCACTGCAAGGTTATGTTAATTAACATCCCATTCCAGTAACAAAGTACCACAATATGATTTTGATGATTTTTTTCAATGTTTTTTCGGATCAGCAAATCGGCTGCTTTCCCTTATTGCCAGTTGTACAAATGCATCCCCCGCCCCCCTGGTGCTACAAAAACACACTCTCTTTCACCTGATTGGTTTTATGACAAAGTAGGAGTTGGTTATGAACTCGATTTCTAACAATAAGAGGTGAATTTCAGTTCACAAAACTTGCTTTAAAATGCATAGATAAAGTACAGTTTTCTTTTCCCCAAGGGGAATGTGGCTGAAAATAGTTTTTTATCTGGTAAAATATAGAATCACTGATGCAAACACCAAATTCATTAAAAACAGACTTTGTTTGCAAGTTGTGTGTAAGTTGTTCAAGGCCAAAAGGGTTTACCAAGTGGAAGCAATAGAGGGCACTATTACAATAAAATGAATGTCTGTGATACACCAGAGGGACCAAGGCCCAGTCTCCTCAACATCCACAGAAGTATGCCAAAATGACATTGCAGAGAATGAGATTTCAAGTTTGCTTTAAGAATTCAAGGATTAATTTTCTGTGATCCTAAAATGAAACACTAGATTGGTGTTGCATGGAAACTGTGAATGTCTTATTATGTAAATAAACGGGTCGCTCTTTCAGTAAAGGCTGATCCTGTAAGCGGATATTTTTTGCAGGGTATTTTTTCGATTTTTGGACATTTCATTGGGTTTTATATGCGTGTCTTCATGTTTAAACATTCAAAAAGTCAATGTAAATAATCACATTTTCGCGGGTTTAACAATTTGGCGTTATCTGCAGGAATGGAAACGCATAACATTAAGCCCTCGCGAAAATTTCCCACTCTACTAATTATAACTAGGTTTGGCAAATGAATCAAGGTTGTTTGGTTCGCTGGTTTGGTTTTTTTTGCCATAAGGGCGTCTCATCTAACTGAAATTACCATTCCCATACGGAATTGACAAGGATATTCATTTTTGTGAAATGTAATTTATCAAATTTGGTTTTAAATTGAAAGACATGAGTCCTCACCCTGCAAAGCAATATGGCAGGCTTCCAAACCTTTTTTGACCCAAGACCCCATTGTCTTGACACTAGGATGTCCAGCGACCCCCCCCCCCCAATTACTCAAAATAATATTTCTCAAAAAGAAATTTGATCCAGCCTCAAGAAGAAAATTGAAGTGCTGTGGAGAGGCACATCAGTGGCAAGCCAGTTTTCAAGCCAGGGGAAGGGGCCACATGTCACCTACCAGAAACTCTTAACTGACGACAAGGAAGCAAAGGCAATCCATAAATTAATAGAAATCTAATGTTAGCACATCCACTCCAGTGACAAAGCAATTCGGTGTAGCATTCAAGCGCATGGTGCTCCCCTTAAAACAGGTGGTACATAGCGTTAAAGCGTGCAAAAATACCACTAATGGGTCATTATAAGCTGTTACAATCAAGTGGAATTTTGATTTTGAACATCCCGGTAACAAGTGTTGTGCACAGAACTTTTATGAAATACAAATCGAAATGATTAATGGATTAGCATTGATTTGCTACTCCGAAACCAAAAAAAATCATCAAATTCTTATTTTATATTTTTGTTACTACATGGATATGCAAATGACCGGCAAGTGTTATTAACCCTAACTGCCTGCCTTTTGGTTTCTAGCCTATCTCCATAGAGGAAGGGAAGGGTAAAGGGATAGACACTACAGAAACTTGTACATCCGTGGCGGGATTTTTTTTTCCCCGAACCCGGCCGCCGGCCCACCATTCCATATGACCAGGCATGGCAGCCCACGAGGGAGTCGCTGGCCCGCCAGCGATGTTGTGACCATATGTTTGTGCGATGACGTCATCGCATCTTTTTGGACTTAGTGCATTTTCTGTCTCAGCTCATTGTTGGTGGTGTTAGGGCTAATTAAAGACAAGGCAGTACCGTTTATCTGATTCTGTAGATTTCTATACGTGCATATCAAAATTCCGACTTGAAGATCAAAAAAAGCCTTTCCCGGTGAATCACAATTTTCAGCGTGATACGCACCTGATCAATTACAGTTTGACTTCAAACAGAAACATTATTTTATCTTTTGTTTATTCGTACTTAGTGACACCACAATCTGCTGATTAGTGTGTTTTGAGACGCCGTTGCTGTATGTCCTATTTTGCGGGAGATGGTATGACAAATTTCCTCAAATGCTTCATTTTTTTACTATTTGGTGGTTTGTTTCTACATTAAAACAGTTATATGGAGTTATACACACTTATCCCTGATTTATAAGTTAAAAAATGCATTTCCAAATTTTTTTTGATTCTCTCACATTATCGCTGCTAATCCCTTTAATTAAAAACTGCAAAAATCAGTTTGGCTTGCTTGACATAGTTATCTTATTTGAGAATTCTGTTCCTGCCTTTTAGACAAGTAGTAGACTTGATTTTCATTTCAATTAACTTTGTGAAACCCTTAGTCGCAACTCCCAGGCCATAATGTCTGTCAAGGGTGTATGCAGGAATTGGGGGGGGGGGGTGCATACAGGAGTGGACTTTGAAAAGTGGACCTAACACCCCTCAAATGGTCTTTTGTGTCATCACTCTTAAATCCTGGGGTGGGTTCGGTCAAGTGTGCATAACTTCAACAATACTCAGTCGATCACCACAAATGAGGTATCAAAATATGCGTAAATAAACAACGCTTCCAATAATATCCCACAATGTATAATCCGCTGTATTGTTTCAACTTGACATACAAATTTCAGGGGTGGGGAGTTACTTTTTAGTGGTGTTATGAAGTTTTATGGATGAAAAATACTGGTGATTGATGTGGTTGGAAATTTTTAATTGAAATCTAACCAATTTTATGTGCGAATACCGAATGTTCAATAATGTTTGTGTTCAATGTGTTGTTTATCAAATATAGATTGTAAACTTGCCATGTTGTACAGGATTCTCAAACCTACTCATTGGAAATGAAAATGACTGTAGATCAGTTATATGTAACAGGATGTTCTGTTGACATTCCCTACCCTTATATGTAATTAAACCATAACAGCCACATATGTTCCAAATATTTTGAGGATTTTTTTTGCACAGTTGTGTTGGTAATTAGCTAGTACTTACCTGTGAATGGTAGAGCTGCGAAATTCTAGTCGCAAACGAGGAATTTTGTAATTAGAATAATTCTTATCGGAGATCTCCAATAATAATTCAACGGCAGCTGAACTGTCATCCAATCAGGAAGAACCGGGAACTTGTGCCCTTTACGTGGTCCTATGCTCATCCCTTGGTGGTTCCGTCGGTTGACGCAATTTTCTTGAGTGGCACTTCATGGATGGACATAAACTTATCATTCCAAGCTCTGCCGTAAAGTACAATCGTGGAGCAAATATTACAAAATCGCTTATGATAAATACGCATTTTTGAGCTCTGTCCGTTCGCAGGTAATAGTTTACTCGACAATTACCAACACCCTGTGTGCAAAATATCAAATTTTAAAATTGGGGCGCTCTTCAAAATGTGTCTGTTATTGCGTTAATGTGAACTTGCTCACTTTCGGTTCACAGTTTCGGCTTACTGTATTTTGCAAACGAACAGAACGCCTGTTGGTTTACACTCGTTACATTCACGTTATGCGGTGCATAGGAATAAAGTGTGTAATCCATGGACGTTTCGTTTCGCAAATACAGTAAGCAAAGATTGTTCAGCATGTCATCAAATAAAACATGCATACTTGCATTGGTGTCATCTTATTAGGCCATATCAAGGATTAGGTGCAAGGCGGTCCCATCTACAATAGCGTCCATTTGGCAGTTGTGTATTCTTATTAGAGCCCCGCGGGGCACCCCGAATCCCCGACCGGACCGAACCGGGTCGGGGTGGCATTTTAGGCCTTATTCCTATCCGGTTCCATGCATCATTTGGACGGGTCGGTAGGTCGGGGCTAGTGGCTTTCGGTCCGGGAAATAATTTTAATTGTTAAAAAATCAATCAACATATATGAAAATGTCTATCTGTGTGTTCTGGTTTCAATCTAGTCCTGCAAGCTTTCACCGTCGCCTTTTTTCCGGCAACGGTTAACGGTTCGGGCTTAAATTGGGATGCTCGCTCCCTTTGGTCAAAATGGTTTGTCTGAAACCATTTACAACTACATGCACATGATATCCTGCGTAAAATTAAATGACTTCAGTATGATTTCTAAATCCATTTTCATTTAAAATGCCAAAAGTGCTTCGTTCATACACTAGATTCGCGAGTTTGCCAGTTTCATTATATCTTTGAATGCATATAGTATAACCAGGGCCATAAGCAGGATTTATTTTGGGGAGGTGCGGAACTTCGAAAAAGTAGACTTTTTTGGTAAAAGTGGACCTAACCCCACTAAAATGGTCCTTTTTTGGACTTTTTGAACATCTCATCACCAAAAAGTGGATTTTTTGGTCAAAATTCCTCTAAATATTTGATCCAAAAAAATCACCAAAAAGTGGACTTTTTTTGCCCTTTTGTGGAATTTGGGGGTTGCGACCGCACCGCCGCACCCCCCTGCGTACGGGCCTGAGCATAACAAGCACACTGCGGCGCTAATTCCCCACTGATCTCTACACAGATCAGTGCGCTTCCCCCATATAGGCTGAAGATGTTCGCTGGTTTCTGGAAAACTTGTCCCTGTAATATTGAAGAAAACGAGTAGAACCAGCGCAAACGTCGGACCAGGGGGTAGGACATGCGAACCTAACAGCAACAGCGAATTCCCTGCGTCGGACAAAAGTCGCATCTGATCTGTTCTGATTTTGAACTTTAAAACATTGGCCTTTATTTTGACCCATATCTAGGGATTTTCTGCGAAAAACTAACCCATTTGGGACTTGTATACTAGAGTGCGCCCCTTCATGACAACTGCAGCTTGTTTAATTTCATTATTAAAAACAATAAGGTCATCCGTCACATCACATTTCGCATTCATTGATATAGTCCTAACATTTACAACAAGATTTCAGAAAAATAAAATTTGACCAAGAATGGCAATGATGCAAGTTATCTGTAATCAATTTTTGAACATATATACCAAGTAGCGCAGTAACACCACGACAATTGAATCTGAAAATTTGTGTGTTAAAGTTCACAACTTCACAGTTCACATGGACTCGCTCTACCGGGGAATTGACATGAGCATCCGGTCTGGTCTATAAAGGAGGCGGTCTGGTCCATGAAAAAAGCTAGCCGGTCCGGGTCGGGCGGGTTTGCCCTTAAATTATCGGGTCGGGTCAGCGGCGGGGACGGATACACCGGGGTAGTCCGGGGTCGGGGGTGAAAAAAATCTTGCCCCGCAGGGCTCTAGTTCTCATTAAGTGTTATACCTGCCAAATGTAACACCAGGCAGCTATTGCATATGGGGCCTTTTTGCCCTAAACACTCAATATATGTATACAATAAATTCTGGGGGAACTGGTAATTGGTCAAGAGTTTCAAAGATATGACCTTAAGGTCTGTATCTCACACCAGATGTAGTGTATTATCAATTAAGGTCATTTGGTGTAAGGGTCATCCAACTTGGACCAGGGATTTGCACAGTACAGCAATGTGTGGAAATGTTCCTTTGGACAATGACGACAACAACAATGGCAGAATCTGTTCACCCTTATGGCTATCGGGGATAGTAAAATGGGAGAAATATCTTTTTTCCTTGAGTGTGGTGGGCCATTAAGATGGTAGAATATGCGTATTTTGGATTCCCTACCAGAAAATCGATTTGTACCTAAATTCCGGTCTCACAAATGAACCAATGATGTACTAATAGACCCGAGTCATTCCATGCATGCTCACAGTTTACACTACGCACACATTTTGTGGTGCAATATTACACTGCAATCAAAGAGTGCATGTTACTGGTAAAATTTAGGTACAGCTCTTCCGGCCAGGAAACCCAAAATCCACATATAGATTTGGTTGCAGTGGACAAATAAACCCACTCTAAAACAGAAGACAAGACAATTATACTAATGCTGATTATAATTTATTTTGTTAT